>JAHHUM010003029.1:0-88531 GCA_036173005.1 Crenichthys baileyi
TTCCAAAAGTGGATGACAACAATGAAAATACAAAAAAAAAGTTTGATTGATAAGAATTATCAACGGGGTTTTATAAAGACTGGAAACGAGAGTTGTAGGCAAAGAATAACAAAGGAAAACATAAATGAATTCTTTCAAATTTGTGTCTGTTATACCTGTACATAGACATAGGCTTCAGTGAAAAATGCTCAAGCACATCTTCCTTGCATGTGATACTGTAACATATGCAACGTGATCTCTTCATCTTAGCATGAATGTTAGAATAAATCAAAAATTGTGACCCCAAGTTTACAAGCTAGGTAAGGAACATACAGTATCCACCTAATTGCTGACTTTGTTGCTGTAGGATTGTTAGTGATTGCAGGACTAAAGTAAAACTGTTTGTTTTGGTGGCTAATCCCATGCAGTAAGATGTATTTTTCTATAATCGGACAAAGCTTGTGGCTTTTAGAATTGTCTCTTGAACATGCACTCAAAGGAAAATGTGATAGTTTATGCGATCAGTAGTTAATCTCTGTTGTTCAATTTGCTTTTTCAAGAATGAAAAAACACTTCTGAGCACTGTGGTTCAGCAGAAAAGAAAGCACAGCTTCTGAACAGGATCAACCGCAATACTGAGAGCAGATCACGTTTTGTTTTAAGTTTAAGAAATAATGAATATTGTAGTTATGTCCTTTTATGATCAGTAGTACCTTATCAGTTCATAGTCTCTCCCTCCATGACTATATTCTCAACATACAGCAAAAACATGGCACTAAAACACCGCAAATTCACCATTAATGGGCTTTGAGCAGAGTGTAAAGCATAGAAAATTCCAGGTCATAGAGAGTTAAACTATATTTTTCCTCATCTATTTGTAGTAATTGAGTTAACAAAATAGCAAAATATGCTGGTATATAAGACTATTTTTACAGGTCGTCCTCCCTATCTGTGAAAGATGAAAGTGCAACTACTGTATGATTATGTTATTCTCTTTAAAGAGCAAAAGTAGATTTTTCAAATTTCTTCCATATTTGCACTGTAACACTGTAACCATTTGTTTACATTTGTTACAGATCATGCAAATAATTCATGTGAAGCATCATAAATTAAATGTAATAAAATGTATGCAAATTATATGATATTACCATTACTTAATCTCAAGTTAAGCCATGCAAACTCTCTGTCTGCAACAATAAAGATTCACTCAACTAATCATGCCAAACAATTGCACTTTCCTAGAAACTGAGAGTGAGTACAGAGCCTTGAACTTTAAGCCTAAAACAAAATAATAGTGAGATTGTGACATACTGACAAAAAGCAACTTACTTGGTTCTTACGAAGGAGCAAAATGTCCATTTTACAGCCTTTTTAGAACAACTATACATGCATTTTACAAAAACGGACCACATAATAAGAAAAATGCATACACACCCTCCATTTATGCTACCTGTATGACCCCTTCTCTTTTCCAATGATTATAATCAGTATGACAGAGAGAGGTATCCCAATCCTTGTGGTTTTTAGTATAAAAGCCCCAGTGGGACCCCTTTTTGGGTGCCTTTTTGAAACGAATTTTTGAAAATAAGTCCCTTTTACTAAATAATCTGAACTGAAACTTTCTGTGTAGTTATGGCCCCCCCCCCTTTGGCTTTGGTGCTGGAGGACATAATGACCACTTTCCCCTCTTAAACTACATTTCACACTACTCTCAATTTTGGATTTTTTTTCGTTATTTCAGCTTTTAACTTTGTTCTCTTTTTTTTCTTTTCTAGAACTACACCTGGCCTGACTCTGTGTCTACCTGTGACCCCTTTCTGGAGAGGGGCATTCCCCGAGTTTCTGCTGGCAACAGCTTAAAGCTCCCCCTCCCCGTATCCCAGGGCTCTCTTTTTTAGTGTTTAACCTTTCTCTCTTAGAATGGCGATTGACTGAGTTTTTACTGTAACTAATAATGTTTCCTTTCAGACTCAAAACCTTAAAAACTGGCTCAGATTTTTATATGTTCTTTTTTTCTAGGTAAAACGACTAAAGGAGCTACATCCTTTAAACTTTACTTTTCCTTTTCCTAGAAAGTACTCCTGGATCAGTCTTTTTTTTTCTCTTTTGTCTCTGCCTTTTTTCTCAAAACCCCCAGCGTCTTTGGGGAAAGGCCGCTCACATGAGCCTGGGGTTTTTGCTAGAGGTTTCTTCCCGTTTAAAAAGGAGTTTTTTTTTCTCCACTGTCGCTACATGCATGCTCAGTATGAGGTTTTTGCAAAGTCAACCCAGTGACTGCCACGTCTCTACATGCTCATCCGGGAGGAGGGAATGCTGCAATCACTGACTGGATGCAATCTGCTGGGTTTTCCTTAGATGAAAACTTTTATCCAATTTGAATAAATAACTAACTCTGACTGCACTGTTTAATGGTTAGGACTAATTGGAATGTATGTAACTGACTTTTGTGACGTGCCTTGAGACAGCATGTGTTGTGAATTGGCGCTATATAAATAAAACAGAATTTATTTGAAAATGAATACTTTATTCAGCATATTTTGTTCAACTAAATGCACCTAATACTTTAGAATTTAGACCCAAATGCATTTTTAGATACATCAACATACAAGATATTCTTGAGCTTAGGAAAAAAAATCTAAAATAGAATAAAACATATACAAATATATAAAACTATATATGAACAAAGGTTAGGATATTAGTTTAGTGTTGGATTGAAGTGCTACACCTCTAAAATAGTTCAATCCCAATGTGACAAGGGTTCACAATTTTTATACTGAAAATTGAGATGTTAACACTAAGAAAAGTATACATGCAATACAGGGATATAATTGTGACTACCTTGCTTTCCAGATGCTTAGAAGGGCAATTTGCTGAGAAAATTGCTCAAATTCACTGTATATTATACCTTATCTGCCGCAAATAATAAAGACGTCAAAATCTCAGTCAGTTCTTTTCTATATTAGATGTTGCTTGAGAGCAATTGAGTTTGAATTTGCATCATGGCAAAAGGAAAAGAAAGATATCCCTCTCAATGTTATCTGACACCCCAGATGGGAAATGAGAAAAATCCTTTTTCATTTTGCACTTTTCTCACATATCCAGAAAATCCAACCAGTTTTAATGGGCTGCTGAAACCTGAAATAATTAAGAAAAACATTGGGTTGTGAAATTTAACAGTTGCATTACAATTTTTGGATCTGCATAAGTAATAGTTCATTACAGTCTGTGTTCAAAGAAAGATGTGATGACTAATTTCTGCCTTGAATTCGGTCCATTTGGACTCACTTCCAGCCCACCTCAGTCTATTACTGCAGCTCTGAGTCACAAACCTCCAGACCTGAGGCTGTCAGCAGGAGTCCCTTTGAAAGGGTTTTGGTGTAAACACACACAGACAGACACACAAACACATTCGGACATTTTCTCACACATACATAAATGGTAAATGGACTGAATTTATATGGCACTTTTCCAGTCATACTGAGCTTTACACTAGAGCCATATTCACCCAATCACTAACGCTCACACATTCATACACCGATACGCAGATCAGTAGGCAACTTGAGGTTAAGTGCCTTGCCCAGGGGCACATCGACATATGGCAGGATCAAACCCACAACCTTCTGATTGCAAGACAACTACTCTTCCTACTGAGCCACAGTCGCCTCATCTCACACCCATTTTCCTTTATGCCCACATCTTTCCCTCCTGCACACACAAAACATCTTTAATCTCCAGGAATCTGATAATTTTATAGAGCGTCTGTGTGTTGGTGTAGGCGGCGATATAGCCGGACTGTTTTACCCAGCTCAGACAGGATCTCAGATCAATATCCTGCAGCCAGCACCTTCAGGCCAGACGGACTGCCTCCAAAACCACGTCCTTGTCATTTTGCAAAATACAAAAAAAAGTCTGGATACAATAAACACTTTCTCTGATACATGCAGCACATTTTCCAGTGAAGTGTATCTTAAGGTTGTTTCTGATGATGCATGCGTATGTGTTTGCTTCAGTGATATTAAACAACTTTGAATGGATGTAGTAGTAACTGTCCCGAGTATAGCTCCTATGTGGACCCTTATGTGAACAAGCAAGGAATCAAAATAAATGCTTAATGTAGAACATAGACTTTTTTCATAGACTTTTTTAACCTGTCATGTTTGGCAGTCCTAACATCAAGGTGTTAGTGGTGTTATTAGAATCTGTTTGGAAGCATCTATTGGCAATCTTTTAATTCGAGATCCTTGGTAAGTTACACATTTTTTACATTTTATTTTTTCCTCATAAATAACATTTCAGCATGAACCTTTAAAAGCAAATATTTTAATTTGCAAAGGCTTTACACAAACATCTAGTGAAGAAAATTAAAATTCCAAAACATACAGTATGGAAAGTGTCCCCAAAAGAGGGTCGGTTTTTTCCCCAAAAAACCCTTTTTTTCTTTTTTTTTTTTTTTTTCCTTTTTTTTAGAAGAGATTTGGTTACACATTCAAAATGATAAAATAAAGCTTGTTTAAAAATTTCCTTTTTTACAGCCTTTTTCAAATACTACACATGCACTTTACAAAAAAGGACCACATAATAAGAAAAATGCGTACTTTATTTAATATTTATATATAGCTCATATATATTTTTAGATATATCAACATACAAGATATTCTTGAGCTTAGGAAAAAAAATCTAAAATAAAATAAAATCTATACAAAAAAAATAAAAAAACCTTAAAATTATTGAAAAAAAGGTTAAGGATATTTGGGTTTAAAGGGTTTGGGTTGAAATTTTTTAAAAACCAAAAACCCTTTCCTGTTAATTTTGGCACAAGACACTGATCCATTGAAAACAGGGTTGTTTTTCCATTTCTGCACACATCTACATGACAATGTTTTAATAGGGATCTCAATACACACCACACTATTGGAAACGTTAAAAACTGTGGAATGTCCGTGCCGCACCATTAGGAGGCTGTATGTTCTTTGAAGCTCAAGAACATGGGCATGCGTATAAACACTTGCTGCTTAAAAATGGGGTCGAAAATGAACACTTTGTTGGAGAACTGTTGTTATATTCAAAAGAGTCCGCCGCACAAACAGTACTCTGCAATTCGCCATTGTTATTGTTAATTTTTTCGACTTGGCATCTGTTGTGCTGTGCACTTGCGCATTAATTTCTACTAATTGCAGTAATGCTGCGCATGTGCCTGGGCTTCCTGATACTGGAAGATTTTGTTTTCCCTGTGCACATGACAACAGAGAAAAAGAAAAGCAAAATCTTTACTTCTGATGAATCAATCGGCCTGTTATCAGATCAAGTTTTACCTTCATTGGCTCTTATTGTTGATTGGCAGATTAAATGCTGAAAAAATAAAGTTTTAAATTTTTTTTTTAGTTTAAAGGGAAGTGTGGGGGTTTTTTCAGATTGTACCCCCTAAGGCTGAGTGGGGGGTTGCAGTGATATTCAGGGGTAGCTGGTCTCTTTCACAGACCTGTCAGCATCTGACGGCCCTTCATGATCAAGGTGACTTATGAGGGAGCATTTGGCACTATGATGCTGTGGTCAGAATTCCATTCCCTGACATATTACAGTGTCCGACAAGCTGCCACTTTCAGCAGTGTGGCTGTTA
The DNA here is from genome assembly GCA_036173005.1 of Crenichthys baileyi. Classification (NCBI taxonomy): domain Eukaryota; kingdom Metazoa; phylum Chordata; class Actinopteri; order Cyprinodontiformes; family Goodeidae; genus Crenichthys; species Crenichthys baileyi. The sequence goes on from JAHHUM010003029.1 coordinate 5,597, forward strand.
TGGCTTTGATAATTGAAGTGATCTGACGTGGATGGGCTGGACAGATGAAGCACAGCTAGTCAATGGATCAATAGTGGGATTGTGAGCTCCAGCTGTTGGAGCTAAACGGGTAAGGTGGACTGAGCCCGAGCAGAAGCTAACAATATGAAGTCATAAGGCTTTTTATGTCCACACTCTTTGTTTTAAATGTTATAATGGCTGGCACTTTGGGGAAAATTTTTGGTTTTTAAATGGGAGAATGCTTCAAAGGCTAATAAATTTTTTTACCTGTATATGGTTTTTAACCTTAGGCAATGCAAGTGATATACAGAAAAGTGACAGTAGTTACAAATGTTATGAAAAGCAATATCTCAGAGCTGGTACACGACATGCAGGTGTATTGTTTGGGGTATCCTTTAGGTTCTACTGTTATTGCATTATCTCCTTAGTCCCCTCTCAGTGATTGAACCATCTATTTGCCTGTCACCTTCCTGGCAAATAGACAAACGGACTGCTCAGCATTTACAGTGTGGCAGAAAACAGATTCCAGAATTGTCATTCGTGATGCTCATAAGTCAATCGCTAAGACTTTATCACCAGCAAAACACACAGACAGTTTGTTCATGGACTTAATTTAACAGGAATAGCTGAGCCCCAGTGTGATTCACACAAGGTAATTTTCATATCGTTCAAATGTCACCAGCCAATCGGGTGACAAGCTGGTCTGGCCACCTGTCAAGCTTTCCCGAATCGAGTACAAAAAAAAAACACTGTGAGTCCATAATGCTTTAAAATGTTGGGACAGTGCTTTGGATCAAGGACAAGAAAGGACAGGGGAGGGTTACACCAATGTGACACACAAATAGTGATAATCACAGTAAACTCAAAGGTCAGAACTAATTTTGCAGAGGCACACACTCAATTGTAACTTTATTATGTACACTTTCTTGTAAAACTGAACCAGCCAATCACACGGTCACATCTCAGTGCATTTAGGCATCTAGACATGGCCTTATTAATGTCAGAGGCCAGAGGAAAATGAGGAAATAACCACTTGTTACATCCATGGAGTCAGAGTATTAATGAATGTATAACATAGAATCTTGAAGCGAAAGGGCTACAGCATCCATCCAATGTCTATACCCAATTATCCGTGCAGGTACCAAGGCAGGGTACACCCTTGGAAGGGTTGCCACCTCATCACAGGGCACAGGATGAACAAGCATACACACATGCACACACACACACACACACACACACACACACACACACACACACACACACACTGACTTGTTTAGAGTAACCAAGTAACAGTCAACAGTCAAGGACTACGGGAAGAGACTGTAGCACCCGGAAAGATCATGCAAACTCCATCCAGGGTCTTCTTGCTGCAGGAGTACAGTGATAACCACTGTAACAGCACGCAGTCCAGAAGAAAATACCTTTTGTCACTGGTGTGAGTTAAGAACAGGAAACTGAGAATGTAATTCACACAAGCTATACAAATTGGGAATACATTGCCTGGTCCAGTGAATCTGAATTTTAGCCGGACATTAAGAAGGTAGGGTCAAAATCTGGCTTAACAACATGGATGATTGTTGGGGGATATTTTCATATATCATGAAGCTATTGTGTCAACATGGACCAGAACTTCTGAGGCAATATTACCGATGCCATATTGGATCTATACCACAGAGGATTCAGGCAGATCAGGGGACAATAGCTGGTCCAAGTCAAATGCTAGCAAGTGGTACATAATAAAGTGTCCAGTGAGTGTATAAAAGAGGTTTCTCTGAAGAAAGAGACCAAAACTAAGTAGGGGCTGCATATTCATAGAATAGATGGGCAATAACACATGTGGAGAAAGAGGGGCAATCCAAAGAGGGGGTAAAAAGTTAAAGAGAAACAGAGAGCTGTAGTGAGAAAGAGAAACAGCTAATTAGCAGGAAGTCAGCAGGTGTGCTTTGTCTCTGGAGCCCCAAACCTTTGTCCCCCACTCTTTTTTTTTACCCCCCATCCCTGAAATGGGGTAGAGGAGGGGGTGGACTAATGTTGTGCATGCCTTAAAGAGCAGGGTGTTGCTATGGCAACCGTCTGGCACGCTCTGTCTCCAGGGAAACGGAAATGTCACAGCTTAAGAGGTCTCATAGAAAGTGAGTCAGGAAGAAAGAGACAGAAAAGAAGTGAAAGAGGAACAAGTAAAAGTGAGGATTCACAGTGACAATACTGAGGCTTTCACTGACATATTGTCTAAAATAAATTAATCACCAGGCATCACCCTCCAAACCACCCACACACACCTTAAATTAGTTTACAGGGACAAGAGAAGACAGGGTAGATGCTAGTCTTAAAACAGTCCCTTAGCATAAAGCTGAAACCCAAGTCACCTGAGGGTAGTACCTATTGCCAGGCCTCTGAGAGCTAATCAGCCTTCATTTATTTAATCAAATATTTACTGTCATAAGCAGTCAAGAAGCCTGAGGGCGTGGTGGGAAAACTAAGGCTGGCATTGGTAGCATGTGGCGAGGGTGAATGTGACCGGTGTTTGCCGCTGAGCAACAGGCTGACCCTCCAAATCACACATTAGCCAGGGCTGACTTGCTGAAAGCCCATTAACCTGAATGGCCACTGATTGCTCCATTATTAACACAGTCTGACTTCTTTCCTCCAGGGTTGTACCCACTTACACAGATGCTTTAGCACCCTTCAAGGTCTTGGCATAATAAAGGTAAACAAATGTTGTTCCTTTGTCATGTCAATGCCACTTTGTGTGACGTATGCCACACGGTACAATTATACTTGCTCCTAATTTTTTCAACTTTTTCAATTTTATTTACTAAGTGTGCCCATCTGGCATAATTGACCTTTTGTGTGTGTCCTGTCATAAATCAGAAAGGTTGTTTCGATTGTATTGGAAAGTCACAGAAAAAGTCAGGTTTGTGTTCGCGCTATGTGTGGACTTGTGCCAGCATGTGGACCAGAGGTTGCTGGGGAAAAAAGATGGTCAAGTAAATCGAGCATTTCTCCAGCATGCTGTTAGAAAGTGTGGCCTGGCCATGCCTAATTTATTTCCTGTTTTGTCTTTGTTGTCTCCATTCCTCGGTTGATTAAGCCAAGCTCATGCAGCTATGCTCAACAAATAGCCTAATTGAGTACGACCTTGGCAAATGATATATCAGCTCTATCGTCCAAAAAGCACCACCTGCACCAGACGCTGGTCTCAGGCAGCCGATTGCTCTGTGGGCTGCTGCACCAGGCACAACAAACAGAAACCAAGGATTTGCCTCCTAAGCCAAAGTCATTTCTTGCATGACCTTTACCACAAATCACATTGATGACACAGAGCTGGATAGATCACTGAAATAGGACACATTTGTATCACTTAGGCCTTTCATCAGATGCAAGCAGATACTCATCTATTATTCCTCTTTCCATTTGCAACTTTCACCCCACAGCCTGCACATCGGAGGTAAAGTAAGTGAACAAAACATTCCTGTCTTCACACAGCTGCAGCAGTGTTAAGCAGGACGGAATTCTCATTAAATTTCTGTCCAGACAGTGTTTAGATGGGAACTGGAATGAAGGAAGGAAAGGGGTGCTGGTAGTTTTTGTTCAAAGGGGCCAGCTATAGAAGATCTGATGGCTCTCTCTGTGCAGTCTCTGGTGGGATCTCTTACACGATACAGATGCCTGTTCTGACATGGCTTCAAACCTAATGAGTCTGAGCTCCAGAAGAGCTGCACACAAAGTGGCACTGCCCTCAATTCTCTGTTTGTTTGCCACTGCCAGCCCCACCCTTAATGCGTTGCTCGCTCACTCACTCAGCACTGAGCGATGTGCCAGCCCACAGCTAGTGTGTGACACTGATGTGTTTCTCAGGAGGGATGTGTATCCTGCAGGTAAACACCTGGAGACTGAAAAATCACCCTCCAAAAGCAGGCGACAGGGGCTGCTCTGTAGCCAGGGACTGTTAACAAAGTGAGACTCATCCATCTGCCTGTCTCTGTGCCTGCCTTGGTCTGTGAACTAAGGAACTGGATGACAGGCCTAAATTTGAATGGTAAGACACACCTGAAGCACGACTGACATTCCTCTGAATTATCTGCAATGTACAACACAAATTTGAACAGTTGCTGTTGAGTGCAACAAGCATTGCATGGGAGATTTTTTTTGTGTTTTTCTAGGTGCTTGTGTGTTTGTGTGAGACAGAGTCCATGCTGTTGTGACCTTTGTTAAAGATGTGAAGAGGACAGCAGCTTGGTAAACAGGAGACTTTTCTTCTATGGTCCCTCTGAGCTGAGCCGCATCTGTTATGGAGGTGGGAAAGGAATGTGTTCTTAAAAATAGGTCACCCTGCCAATATGCAGCCTTATGGAAGTAAAATAGTCTCATTAGAATCAGACATTTTTTAGACATTGAATTTATAACACTGAATTTTTATCCTGTGCAATTATGTATGTGAATTTTTTTTGTACTTAAAATTTGCCAGCAAAAATTCACCTGCAAGAATTCGCCTGAGAAAATTCACCTGCAGAAATTCACCTGCAGAAATTCGCCTGCAAAAATTCACTTGCAGAAATTCGCCTGCAAAAATTAACCTGCAAAAATTCGCCTGCAACTGTGTTGCCGCTTCTACCGGTCACTTCAAAACAAGAGCATCTGCGGATAGGGTTGGGGCACTAGCTGTCATCAGGTCAATCAAACATTTAATTCAGTTCCATTAGATGAAAAAAAAATACCGAATCTCAAATGGGTATTAAAGCAATCAGCACTCGATCGAGTAGAGCGTCTTTTAGCCAATCAGATCACGCTTATTTGATCACGTGACACACCATTGCCTTGGGCAGAGGCGAGTCTCTTAACAGTTTGCTGGATAGTGGCTTAATGAAGATCAGTGATGAGATTTTTCTGCCAAAAATATATTATTACAAAACGCCTGGTAATTAACACCCATTTGAGATTCGGTATTTTTTTTCATCTAATGGAACTGAATGAATTGTTTGACTGACCTGATGACAGCTAGCGCCCCAACCCTGTCCGCAGATGCTCTTGTTTTGAAGTGACCGGTAGAAGCGGCAACACATTTGCAGGCGAATTTTTTCAGGTTAATTTCTGCAGGTGAATTTCTGCAGGTGAATTTCTGCAGGTGAATTTTTTCAGGCGAATTCTTGCAGGTGAATTTTTGCTGGCAAATTTTAAGTACAAAAAAAAATCACATACATAATTGCACAGGATAAAAATTCAGTGTTTTACTTCCATGCATCCTGAGAGGATGGCAGAAAGGTTACCACATCCAGGAAAATGAATGGAAGAATGTGTCTGTCTGTCCATCATTTTCAGCCTGCTGGGAGATTAGAAGAGAGTTGTGGGACAGAAGAAGAGAAACAAGACATTTCTGTTTCACTCTTGCTGTTACTCAGAGATCACATACTGTCTTGAACATATGAGCACCCTGTGCTGCTGATAATTTCAGTGACACCATCCACAGGCATCCACTGCTTTAAATTCGAACAGAAAAATCACACTGGGGGGCAATGCATACTGTAGCTCATTAAAATTTCACTTTAGAGCTCTTTGACGAGCTCCGAGCTTCAAGACAGCGTGCAATCGAGGCCTTGTGAGAAGTCCCCCAAGGCCACTCACAAAAGACAAATTGCAGGAGGTGTCTATGTTAGCTGCCATCAGGGCGATTAATGCATACTTCTCCAAGGGCTCCATACAGTCCACAGTCTTCGTGCCATTATGTGCCTCCTCCGAATGAGCCGTCACCTTATGGACGCCTGCTGTCCCAAGGCAGAATAGCTTTAATCAAACCCTGTGAGGAGCCAAGAGTCACCGGGGACAAGTTTTATTGGGAGTTAACTTATAAGAATGAAGGAGCCATGCAATCTCAGATCCTCCCAGATGGGATGGAGGGATTAAACTACAACGAAATGGCAAAGATGGATGGAAAGAGAAGACCATTTCTATATGCTGCTCCTCGTCTGTACCCAAGAGAGCTGTCATGATAGCCAGCATCGCCTGCTTATTTATTGACACCTTTCATTCACCAGTCAACTGACTGGAGGCTTTAAATGCACCTGGGTTTTACACATAAATGTGCCTGGCTTAAACCATCCCTCCTTCATAACATCAATCAGTAAATAATTTTGTCAAGCAACTCTAACAGTATTCACTGCCAAAGGATTTCACAAATACAAGACTTTTATAATGTATTCCATGCCACACCTCCCTGCAAATGTGCCAGGGGATTTATTAAAAACACTTCCTGTAGTTAACAATCTGCATATGGCCAATATCATAAGACTTCATTAGATAAATAATCTGCGATCACATCTCCTCTCAGTTGTTTGTAAATCCAGTTATTGCCTTATCAAATTGGATTCCAACTTTATTATTTTTATTTTTTCAGGGTGTGGTGTCTGGTGCTGGGATGATGAAAATGGTGCAGCTTAATATCAGGGCTCCTGATAAATGTGTTTGGTTTCATCACTGTAGCTGTAGACGGTCCAAAGGGCAGACGCAGTGCTCTGGAGCATGGACAACTGCTGGGATGACTTTCGCGTTAATCATATTACAGCACAGCTCCAAGGTGTGAGTAGGACATTTGCACACAAGGAAATATGTTTAGAACAAAACTGGCAAGCCACAGCAGGGAGCTTCCAGTGCTACACGAGCTGGATGGCAGTGCTTAATGTTTAAAGATGCAGAGAGGCTCTAACTTTTTACGGAGACCATATTTAGTTGTGAGGCAACAAACAGACAACAAATGCACAGCATTAAACTCCTTCTCATGCACTATCTACAAGGAGTTGACATCTTTACAGAAGACAAAGATTTCCCGTCTTTGTTTCTCACATCCTCTGATCTCTCTGTCTTACAGGACCATCTACATGTTTTCAAAATAAAAATGAGCGCAGCGGAAGAGAAAGAGGAAGATGAAGAATCCTCTGTGGGGCTAGTGCAATAAAATTGTTCCGAACAAGTTTTCCCTGGAGGCAGGAAGAGAATGGCAGTCCCCAGAGTTTCTGTGTCCATGTTGACTGATACTCCAACAGTCATGGTCTCCAGGGAAGCATGAGAAAAAGAAATATAAAAATAAACCAAAGAAAAGTGGAAACCCTCTTGTGCTCTCAACTGTTCTCTCTTTTTTGAGGCTCCTTTGTTAGAAAAAAAGTGGTTTCTGCCTTTTAAATGCAATTGAAAACACTCGAGGTGAAGAAAGGAAAAAAATTAGACACCCTACGGAGAAAAGGAAGAGCAGAGAGTGAACATGAGAGCAAGGAGAGTGTTTTTCTTTTCTCTTTTATAAAAACAGCTAAACTAAAAAAAGAGAAAGTGGAGCACCTTGTTAGTGTACTGCTTCGAATTCCACCAAGTTGTAAATGTATGCATTTTATATCCCTGTATATCAGTGCAATCAGGGGAAACTTTACTTCCTTACTTATTAGCACCCACATAAAAAAAGGAATAGAGCCTAAAGTGATATGAAGAGTCTGACGTTTCAAAGTCTTAAATATGAAAGCAGTCAGCAACAAATGTAGAATTGAAGGCTTTGTTAGAAGTCAAAGGGCAGTTTGTTGGAAATCCTACGATTACTTGTTGATTGTTGATGTAGGTTCTGTCTGTCATTGTTAAAATCACAGCGTTGGAAGACAAAAATAATTTTACCCCGGGAAGAGTAAAGGCTTTAACAGTAAGTTTTTCCTTATTTTATGTCATCACTCTGCATGTATCTGCTGCTGATGACTGCCTCTGACCACAAAATAAAGCTCATACAAGCTGACATCATCAAATGCCTCATAAACAATATGCATGATTTTATCTATCTGCACTGATAAGACTTGCTTACAGTCAAACAATGACCTACACTCTAATCTTAAAATGGCTTCCTCAGGTTACTCATACTATCATAAAGAAAGTAAAAAGGTCATTCGATTCCTCCAAAATATCACACAATAACACTGTGGTGCAGAGCTTCTCAGACTTCATGTGCAGATGTACAAATATGGTTTTTAGATAAGGTCAATTGTCTAAAACAACTGATAATGAGCAAATTCCTTTTTTATTAAACTCACTTAGAAGTTACAAGCAAAAGGAATATTATAATATTATTATTAGGAAAATATTATTCTTTAAATTGTTTTTGGTTTAATCTAACCTGTTTTTAATTTTAGTTTTTAAAACATAATGAGCCCCGAAATTTTATAAAGAAAATCTAATTTGATCAACTTAATTACTTTTCATGTCTAAACAAAACACTTTCCTCGCCATGCATTAATAAAGACAAAAAATTAAAATTAAAATAACTTTGTGCTGTTTCTTCTGTTAAAAAAGTTCCAGATGCCCAGAGATAAAAATATAATACAAGCAACCATAGCGTAGTATTTGACAATGTCTGCTTTTAATAAGTTTCCTAAACATTTTCACAGTTTTAATTTTCAAATCAAATTCCTTTTTCTCATTTTGTCAGAATTCAATGTTTTATAAACAGCTTAACCTAAAAAATAACTAAATTTGTCCAACTCAAAAAAATTACCTACATTGATTTATCCTTCCTCTGGTGTTAGCTTTCTGCTGCCATCTGTGGTGTTACCGGGTCATTTTGGACCCGTGTATTAAATCAGCCATAAAATACCCTAAAATACCATGGACTTTTTTCCCCTCAAGGTTTGTCATAGCAATTATGACTTTTTTAGTGACAATGGCAAAAAAGATCAAAGCACGTCTTGATGTCACTTACTCTTGTCACAGCAAACCTCGTGACCCCAGGGGTCATTTTGATGATGTTTGCACCAGCTGTCCTTCCATGCACATCAGGAGGAACTGTGCTCTAACGGATGTTGCCACGTTTGGATTGGAATGATTCAGCAGGAGCAGCTTCAGCACCAGTGACCTCCTCTTCAGACTGATCAGTTGTGTCTGTTTCTTCCAACTGGTACTCCACATCATGTTCGTTCTCAGAGGCCTGCTCATCTCCATCGTTAAAATCCTGTGCGTCCCTCTGCCTCATTTGCAGCAAAGATGTGATCCAAAGCTACATTTACAGTGAATCTTCTCCTCATTGTTGCATCCTGTGAATTGGAGATGTGTACTCTGCAAGTCACCACCTCTACACTCAAATGGCTTGACAAGCCTGGACATGTCTCCCTTTGTTTGTTCTCGCAAAAAGGCAAAGAGAAAAGCCCCTAAATGAAGCTCAAGTGGTTGGAGGAAGAGGCTGTTGGTTGATTGTGTGTTTATGATTTAATTTTTGGCATTTTTTATTGTTTTATAATTGAAAATTTTAACCGGGTCAAAAATGACCCGAACACCACAAAAGTCATTTTTTCACCAGAGCACTTTATAACTTAGTAAAAAAAAAAAATGATTTTATTTTGTTTAAATTGAAGTCCCTGACAAAGTCAAACAGTTTCAATGCAAAAAACAAATGTATGAAGTACTTTTATGCATGCTAAAACTCAAAACGGGTCCGTAGGGACCCTAACACCATAGGAAGGTTATATGCATTTTATGTTTTTTTTTTTATATCTTAAGCATTTTTGATTAAAAAGTTGCACATTTTATATGCAATTTAAGAAAGAGTTGCTTTAGTAAAGAAAAAAAACTATTCAGACATGAACTTTAGGTTCACACTACTTTTCATCAGTATTAGATGGTCTGCAATAACATTATAATTAAATCCACCAAATTCAAGATAACCATATTCATTTTTTATGTAATTTTAAAAGCAACTAATAATCTAATTCAAACAGGTGCTTCTTGACAGCGTTCTCTAATCCAACACAAGATAGAAATCTGCTGTAATATTCTAACACTTCACCTAAAACACACGTAGGTTTGTCCTTTATTTCTAAAGGACTCTGACTTGACTTATATCCAGTTTCAAAAGTTGTAATAAACAGACATCTTCTTCTGTGAGGATCTTTGAACAGGGAGATGTTTGCCAAGGTGCTAGGATGAAATTGGCTTGCTTCCTGTCTGCTTTGATACAGTATGACTTATTGATAATCGAGCTCATTGCAGGTTTTGATGTGTGATTCCAATTAATGGACACAATTTACAGAAAGAGTTATGCTTCTCCCTTATCAACCAATAGTTTTGCTTTGACCATTGTGATCATTATTGACCAGTGTTAAAGCAGCATACTGCACTATGCTCAGGTCACTTCAAAATGCCTGTCGGTAGAGGATCAATTGAGCGCTCACATAAAAATAAGCTGTAGACTGGGTCCGGATTGACTTGCCCTTTGGTGCAGATTCAGATTAGAGTTTGAGAATTGTAGCTGTAGAGTTTCCAAGACAGGAAAACAGAAAATGATCCGAGATAGGAACACAGAAAAATTGTTAAGACTATGAACAGCAGTCAAAGCTCTCCTGTTCAAATGTAAACACTTCATAGGATTGGCATATCCCAATATGTGTAGGCTGCAAAGATGATGATAAGTAATTACAGTGTGTGACAAGTTCCAGGGTGAACACTTCATTGATCCTAAAATAGACAGCTGCTCTATGCCACCACTTGTAATGTCTAGAGACATAAGGTGTTTATGATATATTCATTTAATTTGTAAATCCTAGTCTGTTAGTCTGGGTTGAGGTGTGGGGACTGCAAAAATGCACTTTAGAGCAGGGGTCAGGACCCCCCAGGTGGGTGTAAGACACTAAGTGGGGGGGTCTCCAGATGATTTTCAGAATAATCCTGATATGATCTCTGAGGTGTATGGAGGGCGAATAGGGACAAAATTAGATAAATATATTATGGAATAAATGTGAATATCCCATTAAAGTGTACAATGAAATAAATAAATGCACCATTAAAAATTTGATGTACCATTTATTTGTTTAATACATAATTTAATAATTACATTTACCATTGAATTTTTAATTATGCAATGCACAATTAAATAATCACCCATTAAAAAATTAAATACAAGTTATAAATTATGAAATTAAAATAATTAAATGTCTACATATATTTTAAATTAATTAATTTAAAAATACATTTAATTATTTCACTCTGTATAGAGTGAAATAATTAAATGTAGTTTTTGGGGGTCCCCAGGTCACCAGTAGAGGGTCGCCAGTCTATGGCACTGTTATTGAGGGGGTCACAGGCTGAAATGTTTGGGAACCCCTGTTTTAGAGCATAGGGGTAACAGGGAATACATCAAATAGCCACACATAAAGGCTACATACATTGGATCTCTCTTCCATTGCTGCAAGAACAAAATAATTTTATTACGCTTTTGCGGCCCTGGCTTGGGAGTTCCTGCAGCTTGTTTTTGACAAATCATCTGGGCAGAACCTTTTTTCTTGCATGGTAGTCGACAACTATTATGAACAAATGCTGCTGTGGGAGGGACTCATGAGGACTTCCCAAGAGTCTTTGACGAGTTCTTGCGAAGTATGAAATGTCCAGGCCCAGAAAGAACAGTTGTTGTTCTTTCTATCATGAGTAAAATAACAAATTTCTCTTCTTGCGGACTATGTATTGGCCATCCTCGAGACACTGAAGCCAGATATGATGATTTCCTCCCAGGATTATCTGTGTCCACTGCCTTTACTGTGCCCAGTCTGCCATCATCTATTCATTTGAGCTGTTATTGTTTTTAAAGTGAGGATTGAAAACAAACTCTTTTTCCATTATTTTCTTTGTTCATTTAAGTACCATCCAGCTGACTAAAATTCATATTTATGCTAATATGCTGCACCTCTTTCTGCCTCTGCTTCACATGGGAGACGGAAGCCAGGCTAGAATTAATGACATTGCATCGGCGGTAATGTTTGCCGCGTTTCATTAGCTAGTATATCTTTAATTTCCAATAAACACAGTAATTAGAGGAGGTATCCGCGGAGACAGGTCCTGGCAGGCTGCTGCCGCGGTAACAGCTGTAACCGAATCTGCACAGAGGTATCAGCAGTCAAGGAGGACTTTCAGCTTAACCAAATCCTGCCTCGCAGTTGGAAGAGCCTCGATTCAATTATATGAAAATGAAGACCACCAGAGATAGCGGTGTGGCTATTTGCAAAAAAAGTTTTAGAAGGAGAGAAAGAAAAACATTCATGAATACATCAACATTCCTGTATGTGCTTGTATGATATTAGGATGAGAATTGCATCCATGCATTAAAGCTTTCAAACAGCAACATAAATAAAGACTGACAAAAAAAAATCTAAGCAATTTCTCTCTAGGTTCATTTTACAAAGGCCTACTTTTCTAAGCAGTACTTAAGAGAAAAAGGAAAATAGAAGGAAGGGGAAGGCAGAATGTTTGAAAAATCTGCTCTTCACATATTACAGTCTCTTCATCACAGCGAGCACAAAGGACAAGAGAATGGATTAATCCTACACATTATAGTCAAAGGATTGGTAAGACTCATGTACAGAGAGGCAATTTACCAACCTGACCTTTCAATCTTTAAAACGCTCTGCATATCCTTCCCTTCCCCCTACACACATATACTTTTGAATCCTCTCCTCCAACACAAAGTACTGCAATCATCTGAGGACTTCTTCATCTCAGTATGTCTTCATGAACACAGTGTGATAACAATGGAGGAGAAAAGATACAAAAGGACTAAAAGGGACTGACAAGATGGAGAAGAGACATAAAGAAAGAAACAAAAAAGCTGGAATTTCTGCTGAAAAACAGTTGCTTGCCAGATTACAAGATGTGCGTGTGAAGGAAAGGTATGAAGTAATGAAGGTTGACACTGCCTGCAATTTCCATACTGACCTCACACTCACAGTGTTATGTCTATTTGGAGACAAATACTGAACCACAAAGAGCTAATGAGCTGTGTTAGGTAGCTACTCAAACCCAGTCACCCTTGTGTAGAGCATTGATGCAGAAAGCAAACTGGATGGTAATGACCTTAAAAGGTCTGAGGGAGCTTAGTGTAAGATTTTGCTTCCTACTTTGAGAAATTAGGCACAACAGCATTGGAGCTTTTTTCAACAATTTCTTTCAAATAAATTTATATACATTACTTGAAATTACTTTATGCCTTGTTCATGGCATCTGAACTGGATAAAGTGTATGTCCACATCCCTTGAGAGTCCATTCTGTGTCTCTCAACTTACAAGTGTATTTGGTCTGTCACCTGTGCTTTGACGTAAACATTGCAAGTAGCTAATATTGTGTGGTTTTAATAGTACGTCAGTAATCTTTCTGTATGGTGTTATGCAAAACCAAGTATCTGTGCTGCTATAAACTCAAAATCAGGAATTAAGACATGAGAAGAGCTTTTATTGTTTACTGGACATTGTCACAAACCAGTTTAATCTCTCTTATGGTTATTTTCCAAGATTAAAAGTGGTTTATTCTTGTAAGGTAGTCTCAATGCCTTCAGCTAGACCCAGGTCTAAGCCTATCATGATGTGAGGTGGTGAATGTTGGTTTTAAATATAGACCAATCATGTACATATGCAATAAAACCCAAGCTGCTTAAATCTTAATAAAACAAATAAAACAAAATTAATTCCAAGTATTATTGTTTTCAGTAATATGTCAGCTAACTGCTTGTCTAACAAAAAGGAGCTTTAATCAGGTAGTGCTTTGTCCTTATGCATGGCAATTATTGGTGCTAATATAAACTGTGGAAATCAGGACCAAAGCGATAAGTTACCATTAAGCTTTACCATTGAGCTGCCATTATCACAGGCCGGGATGACAAAACAATGCAGTGCTATTATCTGGGTCAAAATTGTTAGTTCATTATTGATTCTGCTTTACACTGTCATATCATGTTAAGATACACAATTAGGCTCATTATTGTTTTCAAGCCAAAATAACTCATCAAAATATGTCACAGTTAAATCTCAACTGTGTTGATGAGATAATAGTTCAAGGGATTTATTGTATCCAAGCTGTTTTCGAAGACACAAGCAGACCTGATGATGTCCTGTGACAGCTCACTCTGTGACTTGACTACTTGTTTGTATGATTTTAATGTGGGCATCTCAGACATGAACCCTCAGCTAAAATTGAACACCAGGCTAAAATCTTGTGCTTCTTAATTTTTTTTTTTCTGAATCAGTGAGGATACATCTTAATACTAGATGCAAATAGGGTCTTTGCCTAATCGGAAGTTTAAAGAACTTATGCAAAAATAAAATAAAGCAACAGTTCTGTCAGTGAAAGAAATTCATCTGAATCTTTTAATTAATTTCCAGAGAAAAATGCCATTACATTATTCTTGTTTTATGTCTAAAAGCTTTAACAGTTACATGAATACATCCAAGTAAAACAATTTGATAAAAACATGTTTTAGTTAAAATAAAAATAAAAAAGGGTATATGTCTAAACGAGCACTATGATGGATACATAAAGTTTCACTAACTATGATGCAATTTTCTTAAAATATTCGTCTATTTAACATATTTTTCTCTTCTGTCTAAATACTGTTGGAGCCCTAATCTCCATACTCCTCACTAGTATACCATCTGCACATGCTATGTAAAGGTCATGCCTTAGTGGTTTTGTCTCAGCCTGACTGTCTCTCCCACTGACCTCTTCAGGATCACACTCAGAAGCATGTTATGTAGGCCAAATTTATGCTTCCCAGGAACTACCCTACAGCTCTAGGGCCACCTTGGTCTACCTGCATGCATGATACATAATGTCTGGTATCCCCGTATTCCAGAACTGTGCTATGCTATGTTTAGCTACATTGGCTTACCAGTTCTGTTCATACTTTGCACAAGAGAACAAGAAGAGTCAACGTCTCTTTCTGGTGCCATGAATTACTGTTGCTGACCTTCTTCATTCTTGGAAAGTGATTCACAATGATGGGACAGAAGACAAGCTCGCTCTCTTTGGAAAAACTTGCACCCTGAGTTAGAATGCTGCAGACTCAAGCTTTGCCTCCTCACCCTCCCATACCAATTGATCTTTGAGTGAGCATATGGCCTGAGATTTGACAAAGTGCAACATCTCGGCAGGCTGGATTAGGAAAGGAGTAACAGGCTGCGAGGGATGGTGATGGGCACTTTAGTGGAAGCGCGCCGTAATCTACCCAGCCAGGCACAGCACAGATGCCAGGCCAGGCAGGGAGGCTCACTCCTCGTTAAGGGTCCATTACAGTAAAGTCCTCGTTAAAGGAACACCATTGTGAGGAGAGAGTGTCTGGTAGATAAGCTATAATGGACAGGAAAGATTTAATTAAATAATCAACAAATAGCTTTACCATTTCCAGCATGATCAGGTCTCTATTTTCTAAACAAAAATGCAGAAGGACCATTTTGCATCCAAATCAATGAAACAATTTAGCCTGAAAACTGATTAGTTGTATTGTCCCAGTTCCAGACTCCCCAACATCCATTGTCCCTTTCTACCTCTGAGTGCATTTCACCCAGATTTGGTCTCCTGCCGCCTTCTGGCAGGCCTATTTTCGAAGATGCTTTTGTTAGCCAGGCAGCAAGATGTGGTGAGGTAAGGCAGGGAGGGAGCTGTGTGGAACTCAGCTGAGCACTGGGGAGAATGTTAACACGGGACTCCAGTACCCATGACAAAAGAAGTCACCCTTACTTGTTCTTTCTCTGTCAAGCGATGGAATATAAATAGGTTTCACCTCTGTTTAGCATTGGAGCAGTGGTTAAAATTTGAGACGAACCAAAGTAACATCAGAAGAAGACTTATATCAATGTGTAAACTGTAAAGAATACATTTTTGCCAAACATGGAAGTGCTCAGATAAGTGTCAAACAGTGGATGAGCAATAATATATAACTATTCCATATACTGATTGAAGAAAAAAATTCAACTTTAAATTTGCTGAAAATGATTGAAGTAAAAAATGTTTGAGCTTAAAGATGCGCAGCTATTGTGGGGTGTTTCCAGTTTACTAAGGTGGGTGTCCATTGATCTGCTCTAAGTAACGAATGACAGGGCCTTAAGCAGCCCAGGTTCATGGATGCATGTTTGGGGTCAAGGATGGAGAAATTGTTTTAGTTAAAAATGTTAAAATGCACAACGCATTGCAGTTTGTCATGAAAAGGTCTGCAGGCAGTGTGGAAATTTGCTGTGGCCTCTTCTGGCAGAATAATGTGTTCTATCACAAAACAAAAATGGTCAGGAATGGTTTAAGAAACAAAAAAAGTGCTAATTTAGATCAAAAGCCAGCCTAAAACCTGTAACCCTTTATTTCCAGTCCAATGCTTTTCAAACTGAGCTATCAGACAGGATACCTACCTCTATACCTGCAATATATGTAACCAAGACCTTTCACAATGTATTATTCCAGCGCTTTTGTTATTGTTGCCTTGACTTTGTTTGTCATTTGTCTCTCAGTGCTGTGTTATTTCTAGGTGTAGTTCATCTTGAATGATCCAATTCTTGCCCTACTGACATTTTTTGTATGGTGACCACCTGAACTTCTTATCTGATGATATCCAGAAATGATCTTGTGGTGAATGCAATGCCTGTAAGGCTCAGTTAAAAACACTTTAGATAAAATGCATTTCCATCCATGAGTTCAGTTTAAATATGTAAATAACTTGTCCTATTTACTATTATCTCAGTTACTTGGGCTCACACCAAAAAAAAAAACAGAATATTTCCCAGATACTGACATTTTTTACCACATATCAAGACTGATGGAGGACTCAATATTAGGCAGGTTGCATAATCAGTATATAGGCATCTACAGATAAAACGATTATAAAATAACCACCAGAAATGTTTCAGCATAAATGTCTTGTTCATAAAAGTTTATAAAAAGTGCAATTTCAAAACTGTCATACTAAAGTTGTGTCTGTAAATAAGAAAGTAATTATGTAGAGAGTTTCCAAACTTTGTGTCTCCATTGGCAGAAGAAAATAAAATTGCCTCAAAGTGAATTTAATAATCAGTCTAATCATGATGTGTCTATCTGTTTTTTAACAAAGTAAAAAGCCTTGGAGCATTGTTTTGTTTAAAGTTTAAAATGGTGTCAGCCAACAATTCAATTTGTTTACAACAATAAGATTTAATGCTCAAGTGCATTTCAGTAATATTTCATATAGACATTTTGTGCAGTGTGGAGGCTGGAGGGAATTCTCTGGAGGAGCACATAGTCTCAACTTATGTAGGGAAGATTTTTTTCCCTCTCTCTTTCCAGTGTAACAACCTCACTAAGCAATTCATAGCTGCATATGCTGCTGCTTAAAGCACCATGGAGATTTATGCCGTTGTCAGCTCACAAGGGTGCAATCAGGAATAAAGATCCCATAAACCCCTCTGATGTGTCCACAGGTACAGAAGTACTAGGTTATTGCTGATGATAGATAAAAAAAAAACATAACCATTTTTTTATTTTTTTTATTATCCTTTCATGTTACATTTTGGGCTGTTTTCATGAATTTTGTGACCTGAATAAGACTCTTACAGTTTTCATTAACACAAAACCTTAACAAAAGCTGTCATCCAGCCAACAACAGTATAAACCAGGCAATGAAAACATTGTTGATTCTTTTTATTCTTACAAAAGAAAAGGAAATAGCATGAGTACACATATCCTTTCAAACCTGGAGGGCCATTGTTTTAATCCTAAATATTGCTGTTTATAACTGTTTTGAGTTTGATGCCAAGACTGTTAGTTTGTGTTTAGTGTGCATTTAGAGTGTGCATTTGTATATGCGAGTTTAGTCTGCGAAATCAAGCCAGGTTGGCATCTGCTGAGTGTGTATGCTAGAAGCAAAGGACTACATGAATGTGATGAGTAATATTTAGATCCTGGAGATCCACTGTGTTTGATGTTTATGTGCTTGTCTCTTTGCTTTTGTGGTTATGTATGAGCTGACTTGGCCATCTCTAAACAGGTTACATAAATATGCACAATGCCTGCGGGAGGCTTCCCAATTCTGGCTTCAACTGGTAATGAACTCCATCTCTGCTTTTTGGCTTTCAACTAAGATAAAACAACTCTCCTTTTTTATTATTTTATTTTACTTTTACAAAAAAAATATTTTTTAGGGGTAGTAGATGGTGTTATTAACTCACGTTTGTCAAAGGTATTTGCTTTTGCATTCTATATTTTTATGATATTGTCTCGTCATATGCTTGGGCAGTTAATGGGAATTGCTTGGCAGCTCATGAGAGCTAGTTTATTATTATAGGCTGATAGACTTGACCAGTTCATAGAAGGAACTCTCTCCTTGGACACATGTTTGCATTTTTTACTGAATATGGAAGAGTTGACATTAATATATATAATATATGTCATTGCTAAACCCCCCATCACACTATTTATGCAGTCTTGCATTTTAGTAGGATAGGAAAATGTATGTTTTTCCTGCCTTAGGCACAAACTCTCCAGCATCATCTTCCTTCGCATTTAACATGCTAACATGCATATTTTGAGGACCAGCTAAGCCAGGCTGCTATGAGCATTTTGGATATGTCAAAAAATTCAGCTGCATGAGCACTGCAGTTCTCACATGCCGTGTATACTGCATATCACAGCAATTACCCAGTAATAACATTTCCTTATCTCATACCACGCAATGAAAATGTCTGTCTGCGCAGATAAAGATTCAGATTGTAGAAAGATTGAAACTGAAACTAATGGCATGGCCTACTTTCTGATTTTACTGCTCAGTTACATAGTTTGAGTTTCTCCTTTAAAGTGCTAAGAATATGGTACCTAATCTTGTTTTGTGAACAACACAGGACTTTATAGTTGCACATTTATAATAATAAATTAAATTCAATTTTATTTATATAGCGCCAATTCACAACACATGTCATCTCAAGGCACTTCACAAAGGGTTTGGAATGGTGCGAGGTTGTTGGGGAGGTTAGAATAAACTACTGAGTTTTAGAGTTTGGCCATTTTAGAATGGGCTATGTGTAGGGGTACTAAGTGAAATAATAAACTGATAAAGTTTGTCCATCTAGCCCCCACTGGGGGCCCCTTGGTAACAAAAAAACCAAAAGGGTTGGGGGTACCTCTTTTCTGCCTAACTAAATTAAAACCCATTGGAAAAGAGAAGGGGTCGAAACGGGTTTAGCAAAAAATGGACCCTGTGTTTGCCCCCCAACAAAAAACTGAAGCGGGTTTAGGCTAAAACTGACTCCCCATTACTCCAAAAAACAGGGGGGGGGAGGGGAAGGGGGGCAGGGGGTAAAAATAATTGGCGGGGTTTTGGGTTTCCTGTTGCATTGTGTAAAAAACCTGGGTAACTTTGAAATGGGTTAAGTAAATCAAAGGCCGAATTATACAGATTTAAAGGGTAGGTACTTTACTTTCCCCAATTAATCCCAGCAAATCCAAACAGTGCAGTCAGATTCATTATTATCAAATGGGTTTAAAAAGTTTTTCTACTAAGGAAACCCAGAAATTTGTATAAAAATTCCCTGGATGAGAATGTAGAGACAGTGGGACAGTAAAGGGTTTTGGCCCTTTGCAGCAACCCTTCATTTGAGCAGGGATTTTAAAAAACAGTGGAGGGGAAAAAAACCCCCCTTTTTAAAACAGAAAGGGAAACCCCAGCAGAACCGGGTTTTATTTGTGAGCGGCCATCTGCCATGACCGACTGGGTGTTTGAAATCAGTCATTATTCCTATTTATATAGGTACTTTAAGAAACAAAAAGTAAAACAGTCTATGACTTGTCTTAAAAATTATACCTGGGACTGCATTTACTTGACTTATGTTGCAGGCATGCCAAAATTACTTAATTTTGATTGTATCACTTCTTTCC
This sequence comes from Crenichthys baileyi, assembly GCA_036173005.1. Taxonomy (NCBI): domain Eukaryota; kingdom Metazoa; phylum Chordata; class Actinopteri; order Cyprinodontiformes; family Goodeidae; genus Crenichthys; species Crenichthys baileyi. Next base: position 25,259 of record JAHHUM010003029.1, read on the forward strand.
TTCTTTCACATGTTGGTGATGCCCTTGAGTTATATGTTGTTTTGTGACCTAACCCTGTTTTAAACTGCTCCACAACCTTTTCCCTGACCTGTTTGGTGTGTTCTTTGGTTGTCAAGATGATGTTTGTGTACTAATATTCACAAATGAACCTCCAAAGCCTTCGCAGAACAGCTGTCTAAACACTGAGTTTAAATTACACAGAGATGGACTCTATTTACTAAAGAAGTGTCTTCTAAAGGCAGTTGTTCTTAATGAATTTTACTTAGGAGTATCAAAGTAAAGAGGGCTGACTGAAAATGCATGTTTTTAATATTTTTATTTGTAAGAAAAAAATTGAAAGCATGTATCCCTTTCCTTCCACTTCACAAATATGTACTTGTATCATGTTTTGGTCTGTCACACAAAATCCCATTAAAATCCACTGGGGTTTGTGGTTGTAATGTGGCAAAATATTATAAAGTTGAAGAGACTACACCAACAGTGCTCTGTAGATGGTCAAAACTTCACTCTTAGGGACACATACTCCTGTTGACCTAAGGGAAACAATATTTACATTAAGACAACTCTACAAGAGCTGTCTCAGTCCTGGCTGTGTGAGATTGCTGAATGGTAATCAAAGAGGTGACACATTCTTGTTCCAATCAGGCTTTTTTCCCTCCCAGGGACAGACAAGACCAATTTGGTTGTGCTTGGATGTCTTGGGGTGAGCCGAGGTTACATTACCCACCAACCACCTCTGGCTTTCTCATGGGCCGTCTATCCCACTCCATCGCATCACCGTGGCGACAGCTCTTCCTCGACTCCCCATCAATCCCCTGACCACTCGCAGCTTCCCAATCTCACTGGCAGCTCCTCAGCCAGTCAGCAGCTGCCCAACAACACCATGCCTGACAATCGCTTACCCTGCTGCCTTCAAGTCTGTCAACCCGGTGCCTGTCAAATTACTGTCAGCATAATCAGTGAGGCAGGGGGATGGAAGAGGATGGAAGGTTTAATACGAAGGGTTAAAAGCAGATGAGGAAGGTGTGAGGCAGTTGGTGAGGAAAGAGTCACACAAAACCTCATGCATGGACAAAATAACTTAAACAAGTCCAATATATTGTATACAACACCTTTGACCTTTCAGATGCTGACACTTGCTGACTCCCATCAATGTCCTCTTCCCCTTCTTTTCCCTCACACTTTTTTGAAAGCAATTCCTTCAGTCACATCAGTCCTACTCATCTCTCCTCGCTTTAACTCCCCCATTCCTCCCACTGCCCCTCAACTGTACATCTCAATCTGCCAGTCTTAAAGCACTAGCTCAACATCGCTTTGATTCAAAAAATGGTTGGGGAAAAAAAGGAAAAAAGACACCGAAGGAAAAAAGTAATAGGCAGAAAAATGAAATGACTTTCAGGGCTCTCACGTAAAAGCATGGCTCGCTCTTCAAGACAGGCAATATTCCCTCAATTATTGCTACTCACGGAACCCTCTTGCCAGCGGATAAAGTTTTAAATCCAGGCCTCAGATAAAACGGATGCTCCAGATTTAACATGGAGATAACATCTCAGTGTTTCAGGATTTGCATGATGGTGCACTAAATATAGGAGCGCTACATATAACCAGAACATGCATAAGGAGGCCTGCTTGCTAACCCTGTAAGTGAGTTAAAGGTGATATAGCAGATTTATATTGAACTAAGACAAGCTGCTATAAACTCTTGTTGTTTTTCTCCTTTTTTTAAAGTAAGACATCTGAAATGCCTTAAATAGGTCAAGATGAGGCCAATCAGATCTAAGGGCCGATCGTTCAAAAGCAGATGGATGGGCACAGGGTAAAACCACTTGCACACACAGGGAACCTCTTTGACTCAAACACCAAAGCGGTGCAAGAGGGGTCATTATTATGAGCGGCTATCATTAAGGATCAGCTCATTTGAGCTTTACAAGTTATATATTGCTAAAAATAAAATTTTAAACCCCACTGCTAGTTTCAAATTGGATGCTTTATTCATGAAGTGGAACAGGAAAAGGTCTACACAAGCGGTCTCATCAGGATCTAAGTGGTCAAGTAAACAGAACACACCAAACAATAGACTTGAATGACCCATTCTGACTTAAAATGCTACTAGGAGAATCGGCCTCCATGTGGAACATGAAAAACAGCAGCTTCCAAAGTCCAGGATCGACAAAGACTCAGAAAAAGGGGTCAAGCATGTTTTTAAGGAAAAAACTGAACTAAAGTCTGGTCTGCTCAACTTAAAGCCTGTTGTAATTAAACAAAAGCTGTTATCCATAACTGTGTTCCACCATACTTATTCAAACACCCTTCTGCTTGAAAAGCCAGCACAAAAAATTATAAAATATTCACAAGGCACCTTTACTTGTCACACTTGTATCTCAGTGAAAACTTGTAGAACTTCTCAAAAAGTGAGATTTAGTTCTGGAAGATGATTCAAATTTCTAAAGAGCATTTGGAAGGCTGATCCTGAGAAGACAGCATTAATAACCACCTTTCATTTCTTTACATAAAAGATGTAATGAAATTCCTGAATTCAGTTTATGTAGTGCTAATTCACAACATGTGTCATATCAAGGCACCAGACAGACAGGTCAAATTCCTTTCCAGAAGTATGTATCTGAATCAGTTCAATAGAATGTATTGATATCCGCAGATTCAAATTAAATTGCATAGATTCCAATTCAGTCCTGGTTATTATCCAATTAAATTAAATTCAGTCATATTTCCAACTGACAAAATGCATCTATCAAATTAATAGTTTGGATTTGGATGTTGCTACACAGATTACAAATTGCAAATTAGACAAATGCTTTTGTAAAAGCTACTTGAGCTGCATACAAAATCTGGGTTATCCAACAGTTTCACTTTCTCTTGTTATTCAGTTTACATTTTCATTAGCAAGTTCAGTGAAGTTTTCTTAGGTATAATATATAGCTAATTATAGTTAACTATACTTAAGTAGTATTATAGGTACTTTCTACATCTAAATGGAAATAAAGATACACAGTACCTATTTTACTTAAATTAAATTTGTACATTTTCTCCCAGAATTGTCTTGTATTTATCTCCATTCATCGACCCATCAACTCTCCCCAGGTTCACTCACCCCTCTGAAGAAAAGCATCCGCACAGCATCTCAACACCGTGTTTCAAGTTGGAGATGGTGCATTAGGGATAACGTCCATTTTTTCCTCCACATGTAGTGTTTTTGCCTCTAGATTAGTTTTTACCTTTTCTGAGCAGAGCATATTTGCAGTGTTTCTGAAAATGGGACTTCTTATGTCTTTTTTTCAGGAATGACTCTTTTTGCCAATCTTCCATAACAGCCAGATTTGTAGAGTGCATGACTAATAGCTGTGCTGTTGAAAAATTCTGATCTATGGATCTCTGGATACCATTGGTTTCTTGGCAGTTTCTGTGATTAATACTCATCTTGCCTGGCCTGTCTATTTAGGTGGACAGACATGTTTTGGTAGGTTTGCAATTGAGCCACCGTCTTTCCATTTCCAGATGACTGATCAAACAGTACTTAATGAGAGAGTCAAAGTTTGGGATATTTGTTTATTACCTAACCCTCCCTTAAATATATCAACAACTGTATTCTTTACGTGTCGGCTGAGTTCCTTGGTCTTCATGATGCTGTTGTTTACTAATGTTCTGTAACACAACTCTAAGGCCATCGCAGAACAGTTGCATTTATCATGAATTAATATTACACACCTGGACTTCACTCATTAGGAGATTTCCGACTGCATTTGGTGGCACTAGATTTTATTTAGGGCTGTTGGATGAGATGCACTTTTGAAATTTTTATCTTGTAAAAAAAACTGTATTCCATCTATCCCTTTACTTTTATTTCACAAATATGTACCAGCTTGTGTTGGTTTGGCAGATAAAATCCCCAGTCCCTGTAATGTGACAAAATGTAAAGAGGTTCAGGACTACTTTTGTAAGGCACTGTTTCTTTCATACCCTGTTCCAATTTTAGCTATTAAGTTTGTTCACTTTCTGAGCTACTTTTCATTTTCTATTAAAATGCTGCACTAATTTGTCATAGCAACTAACCTCAGGCTCTCACATTTCTGATTGGTCAAGGGGAGTGGCCCCGCTGCACATAGATGAGTGTTCAGATAATTGGTTAAGAGAATTGGGAGTCGTCAGCGGCCACTCCAACTAAAATGGGTCCGGCCAGATGAGCTCCAAGCTCTTTAAGTGCCATTTTAACAAAGTCCTTAAACTGCATTCAGACTAGGCAGGTGTGGAGATACCCATGGCCTCCGTCAAAAATTAACTCATTTTATATGTGCATCAATAAAAGAAAACATTTCTATTCAAGGCAAAAAGTGCCAAATCAATATTCAACAAAAGACATCCAGAGCCAATATTGTTTGGATCCACACTGGTGACAAACCAAAAAAAAAGCATGGCAATATAATCAGCTCTGTCTTAGAGAGAGAACAGGGATGATAGAAGCTTTGTCTTGGGTGTAGCTTTGTGGCTGTGAGGATCAATAGGTTTTGCCAGCGGGAGTTTAGGTCTGTGGCGCCGGAAGAGACACAGGCAGGAGGTTAGGGCTGGGCTGAACAGCCTGGAAATGCTTTATCACCACTACCAGCAAGGCACTGTCTCCCATCAGGGGCACAAGAAGCATAGAGACTTAGAGACCAGTTTGTCAGCGTGTATGTGTGTGCAACTGTGTGCTGTGCAGGGGTATATCATTGTGAATGCATTAACAGCATGTGGCGAATAGTGCACTATTGTCCTGGGTGCTTCATGTATGTAGATTTTTATTGATTCAACTTGGCATCTGTAAAGACCACAGGAAAGACTTCAGCTATTTCTTTCCATTTGTTCTTCCATATTGAATCCAGTTAAAATGGAGCAATCAGAGAGAAATTTGGAGAAGATGGAAAGAAATTTGGAAAGATGAGACAAGAGGAGAGTGGTGGAGTAGGCTGAGGCAACATGCTGACCGGCCACACTTGAGTGCCCACAGCACAGCAGTGACAATGACATCACCCAGCTTGGGGCAAAGGGGTACAGCTGGAAACAAATCCACTATTACTACCACAATGGGAGCAAGCAAATCAGGATGTGATAATGGAGTTATGTCAATGTTACTGCATATTTCATAATGTTTATTTTTTATTCAAAATAAAAAGAAATGCTTGATGCTCAGTTTTGGTCTAGACAAGATAATAATTTTAAAAGCTAACCAAATTGAGTTTTTTTTACAGTGAACTAAATACAGTGAAGAACTAGCACCACCTAAAGATGTGTAAAACACCTTTAAAGGAAAAATGTTTTATTTCAGTTGTGCAATCTCATACTGGAAGTAAAAATAAAATCATCCTTTGAATACATTTATACAGTGGAAAAAAATTCCATGTTTAACAAATATTGTTTTTAAGAAAGTACGGGTGTCTCAAAAATTGGAATCCCTACATTTACCAATAAAATAAATTTCACTAAGTATTTTCTTATTAGTTGAACTTTACCAAGTGTCTAGGAGCTTTAATTAGTAATCTGTGACTTCCTGTTTCTCTGGATATATGTTTGAGGCCCATTTCTCTTCGCCACTGTGGAAAATGGGGAAAAAAGTGAATGCATTCCTTTCAAGTAAGACTGTTGTGTGGACCTTGATTAGTCTCTAAATGGTTATCAGAAAGTAGCTGCTCGCCCAGACTTGCCCATATATACAGTGAGAGCAATCACTAAAAAGCTTCTCAAAGACAGTGAGGAAGATGGTAAGGATGTTAAAAACTTCTTAGGATTCTTGTTAAAACATTTGTTTGTTTGTTTGTTTGTTTGTTTGTATATGCCCAGGGGTACAAGTAATAGTGGAATATGCTATAAGTTTTTAATTTAAACATCTTCAGTTTGGTTTTAAAATTTCTATCAACAATCCAAACATTTAAAACAGACAGTATACTGTAACGGAATTAAAAGTTTTGGTCAAGCATCTTAGTCTTCAGTGGTTTCATGTTTCCTTCTGAACCATATAGCATTAGATTGGCTAATGAAATGGTGTAACTTGCATTATTATGACTAATGAGAGGAGTGAAACGTACTAAGTGGCGTTGCTTTCTACAGACAGCAAAAACAACAACTGTGTTTGCACAGTACATGCATATCAGCCCGTCTTGCAGTTTATTGACTTGGAGGACACTTTTTGATGTGGATGTTGCCATCTCTTGGTAAGATTACCTTTTACCTGAATCGGAGGAGTTCTGTACTGTGATCACTGTACTTTAATTAAAAAGCACTCGCCAACTCAGTATTTGGATTAGTCGGGGTTTAAGAGCAGACTGTGAAATTTAATTTGCTGATATTTTCTGCTATAACAAAGGAACAGGTAAACAACTACAAGGCTTTTCTATAATCCTCTTTATTTCTAAGTGGCATTTTGGGTGCACATAGACAATGAATATTTTTTTGAAGACACCTTCAAAGTAGAATTCATTGACTATGTGGAGTGTTGTGTATTCAGTGATGTGCTGTATATATTAGAAAAGCATATTCTGTGAACCCAAGTTGTTAACGTTAACAAGGTCTATATGCATACTGAAAAAGTGGGTGATTAAAATGATCCGTATATGCCTTCAGTGAATCACACACCAAAAACTATCCAAAGGTTGCTTTTATAATAATCTCCTGAATATGTAACAAATATGCTTTAGATACATGTATGCAATTCTTATTCTATTTCAGCTAAGAAAAACAAATATTCATGAACTTTGCTCTAAAATTATAGTTGGGATATGCAAGCCAAATCTATAAAGCTGCACAGAGCAAGCACATCACCCAGTTTGCCGTCTGTGTAATTTCTATTTACATGGTAATAGTCTGTCAATTCGTGTTTGCAGTGGTGCCAGGAAGGGAAAATGAAAGTGCATGAAAACAGCTTATCTTGAGCAACTAAATCAGGAAATGAGCTTTACTCAACTGTAACACTTATTTTGAGATTCAATGTCCTTTGTTTCACTTTTCCAAATCAGTCTACTCCACATTTAGAAACATCCATCCATTTGATTAAATTAGTTCAAATCAACTAATTCAGTCTAAACATCCTAAAAGTTGTTCAAACACTGACGTGTTTGACTCAAATGGTTTGCAATGTGTCCTAGTTTTTTAAAAGCTACTTTTAGAGCAAAATGCGATAAAAAGATAATTTGCCAAGTGCTGCTGGTAGCCTAAAATGAAAAACAACTGGATGCGTATTTAAAATTTGTATTAATATGTTGTTTGGAAAACAAGATCGGAATGCTTCCAATTAAGGCTGGTCTGCTCTGAGAAACTATTATGATACATCTGCCCCAATTCAGGAACAGGAAGCTTTGTGTCAGAAACTATTTTAACCGAATGTACAATAAATGTAAGACACAGTCTACTGACCCTTGTTTTATTTTCTTTGACAAACTGATTGCACTTATTGTTTTTAGTTTCCAGCAAAAGAAAGGTAAACAGGTCCACTTTATCTTCAATTGTAGACCCCAATTCATTCAAGTAGATCTGATTGCAACACAGGCTGGTTTAGATTCAAGTCTGAATATACACTGTCTAAATCAATCCACTTATAGTAAAATTCAATCCAACTGGGTAGACTGTAAAATGATTAATAGTAAAAAGTTGTGCAGGTATGCCAGTTGATTGCATCACAAAATGTTGTGCTGAGATGAAAAATTTTTTATATATATATAAATATATATATTTTATATATATATATATATATATATATACTGTACATTTTTTGTACATCCTGAAGTATGTTTTAGATCAGTTTGACCTTACAGGTCAAGGCCTCTTTGGAACATAAACACACTAGTTTTTTCACATATTTGCACACTTATAGACATTCACGCATACAATAAATTCAACACTGACCATGGGACAAGCAGAGGTCTCTAGAATGAACACCCTACTGTTCCATTTGTAGGGAGATGAACTGAGATACGGGTAGAATGACCAGATGAAACAAAACTGTCCCAGATAATATCCATGGTTCGAGGTTTGTTCTTCCTAGCTGGCTAATGTGTTTTTTTTTTTTTTTTATATCCTCTGTTCTGGTATCACTGCTCTTATACCCAAGAAAAGCAGACTGACCAGACTAAATTGCTCTTTAATTGAACTAACTCACCCTGTGACATGGGCCACATTAAACTTAACATTACATATACACTGAAGCCTCTCCAACTTCTATATCAACATGAATCAGTCCACTAATGGCAACATGACTGAGGATGAAGCCATTATACATTTTATACTGCTATGCAAGAACACAAACATGAGATTGTTATTTGTATACTCCAACTTAACATTAAGCACCAACTGACCACTCTGACAAATCAAATTCCTTGCCCTTGACTCTACATGTTGAATGTCCTTACAGTCAGACCTCAGAGAAATACACAGAGAAATCTGGAAAACACACATCATCAATGCAAGCCAAACTAAGCAGCCCCCACAACAGCAAGGAAAAGATAAACCAGATTAGCTAATGTATTTTTTTATCAGCATTACTCATACAAAATTAACATTCTGTTGCTAGGCATGTTAAACAAGATTTTCGGAAAATGTGTTAATCAAAACAGACGATTTCATCTTGAAGGAGCAGGACAAGAGACTTTTCTATTATGCCAAGATCGTATGTGGAGGGCAGGTTACAAATTAAAGCATCCTAACATCTTGAAAACAGTCATGCTTTGATTATTTACATCCCCTTATAGTACATTGAAAACTGTATAAAGTTGTAGCTCTAAATGACCAAAAAAGCTTTATTCCAACATTTTTAGACAATGCACTGAAACATTCAACAAACAATCTTGATTAAATGTTCTGCATTTTCCTGTATTTATGTGTCTGCACTCACATCAGTTCCCAACTCACCATAGACTGGGCATACACCATAGACTGACTTTTTTACGATGGCAAAGAAGTTTTGACAACCCAGCTAAATTCCTTAACAACCTTTAAAGATGGGTATTTAAAAGTTTAATCACAATCACTAGAGCAACCCCAGCACCCCATTACGGCATTACACCTGGAGGTTTACATTATGAGGGCAACCAGAAGACCCTAAACCAAAATGAGGACAGAATATACTCATATCACACCCCTTACACCTGCTACCCACATTCCATCAGATGTCTGATTATCAAAACCCAACTGCTACCCATATACTTCTTCAGCCCACACCTTGGTGGGGATTTTATTCTGTGTTTATATTATGAACAGATCAAGATAAAGATGTGCACAGAGCCTCAGAATAAATTATTGTTTTAACACTGTAGCATAATGTCACACTGCAAATGTTAGAAAAATCTAACCTTTAATTTGGTTTCATTTATTCAGTGAGAAAAAAAAAACATATGTGAAGAAATAATTAATTTTGATAAAATCCCTATTGGCACAATTATTTGTACCCTTGCTGACAAAGCTTTGTACAACACCCCTTTGCCAGTAGCACTGGACTGAGTCTTCTCCTGTAACATTTAACAAGGCTGGAGCATAAAGAAAAAGGGATCTTTGTCTATTTCTTCTTGTAAAATCCCACTAGAACTCCCAGAGTGTTGGGTCTTCACTTATGCTCTCTTCTCTGTAGCTCACCTCAAAGATTTTCTATAGGATTAAGGCCAGGTGACTAAGATAGATGGGAGGTATGCTTTTTTCTGGCGTGTGTCCCAAACAAAAAAGTTATAAATTAAATTGCATAAATAAAAAACGCTTCGGATACTTTAATTAAAACACATTTTAGGTTTTAGGGGTACCAAAAATTATGAAAAACCATGATTTACTCATTTTCAATTTTCAATTCAATTCAATTCAGTTTATTTATATAGCGCCAATTTACAACACATGTCGTCTCAAGGCACTTCACAAAAGTCAGGTACATACATTCCAATTAATCTTTATCAATGAACAGTGCAGTCAGATTTTGTTATTTGTTCAAATTGGATAAAAAGTTTTTCTATCTAAGGAAACCCAGCAGATTGTATCCAGTCAGTGACTTGCAGCATTCACTCCTCCTGGATGAGCATGTAGAGACAGTGGACAGTCACTGGCGTTGACTTTGCAGCAATCCCTCATACTGAGCATGCATGTAGTGACAGTGGAGAGGAAAAACTCCCTTTTAACAGGAAGAAACCTCCAGCAGAACCAGGCTCAGTGTGAGCGGCCATCTGCCACGACCGACTGGGGGTTAGAGAGAACAGAGCAGAGACACAAAGAGAACAAAGAAGCACTGATCCAGGAGTACTTTCTATGGGAAGGAAAAGTAAATGTTAATGGATGTAGCTCCTTTAGTCGTTTCACCTAGAAAGAAGGAACATATAAACTCTGAGCCAGTTTTCAAGTTTAGAGTCTGAAGAGAGCACATACAGTTAGTTACAGTAAAAGCTCAGTCAGTAGCCATGTCTAGGAGAGAGAAAGGGTTAAACACTGAAAGACAGGGCCATGTGGATCATCTGTAGAAGGTGAGCATTAAGTTGTTGCCAGCAGAAGCTTGGACGATGCCCCTCTCCAGAAAGGTGTCACAGGTAGACACAGAGTCAGGCCAGGTGTAGCTTCTAGGGAGAGAAAAGAAAGAGAACAAAGTTAAAAGCTGAAATAACAGCAAATAATACAAAATTGAAGAGTAGTGTGAGAATGTAGCGAAGAGGGTGAAAGTGGTCATTATGTCCTCCAGCAGCCTAAGCCTCTAGTAGCATAACTACAGAGATAGCTCAGGATAACTTAAGCCACTCTAACTATAAGCTTTATCAAAAAGGAAAGTTTTAAGCCTAGCCTTAAAAGTAGACAGTTTGTCCATCTAGAGCCCACTGATGGCCATTGTTATACTAAAAACCACAACGATTGGGATACCTCTCTCTGTCAGATTGACCATAACCATTGGAAAAGAGAGGGGGTCATACAGGTAGCAGAAATGGAGGGTGTGTTTGCACCTCAACCATAACTGAGCCGGTTTAGGCTAAACCTGACTCCCCCTTACTCCATCCAACAGGGGGAGAAGAAGACGGAGGTAAAATAAGGAAGATAGCTTAGGATAACCTAAGCCACTCTAACCATAAGATTTATCAAAAAGGAAAGTTTTAGGCCTAGCCTTAAAAGTAGACAGGGTGTCTGCCTCACGGACTAAAACTGGAACATATGGAACAATCAGATCTCTGATGTATGATGGAGCTAAATCATTAAGGGCTTTATATGTGAGGAGGAGAATTTTAAATTCTATTCTGGATTTAACAGGGAGCCAATGAAGGGAAGCTAAAGTAGGCGAAATATGATCTCTCTTTTTAATTTTCATCAGAACTCTTGCTGCAGCATTTTGAATCAGCTGAAGGCTTTTAACTGCATTTTGTGGACATCCTGATAGTAAAGAAAAATATTTGTAAAGTCAAAATATTAGAGAACACACACACACAGGGAGAAAAAATAACAGATGTAAGTCAGATCCATAACCAAGGCAGCCTAAAATAGTTTTCATCTCTCTTGCAGGATTAAGACAAGGCTCAAGCCCCTACAGCTCTGAATTCCAAGCACACATCTGATTTTTTTAGATCTGGGAGAATGCCACATTATTGGACATAATGCCAAAAGGAGGCCTGTTGTGGGAGTGTGTGTACATAGGTGTGTGCATCTATATGACCATTTGGGATGAGGTGTGTGGGCAGACAGCAGGAGTGAATGACAAAAGAAAAATGTCTGCAGATGGATGCTGAAACAGTCATACATCCTCGTTAGACCCCTTGTCTCCCAGTGGCCCAAACAGTCCCCTCATCTCCCACACAAACACGTACTCACGTTTTCTTTCACGCAAATGCTTGCACTTTCCCACTCCCCAATTCCTGCTGACAGTGACACCAAAATTCTTTTTTTTCTACAGAGACCAAAAATAGAGCTGTAGGAAATTAATAAAAGTTAACATTAATTTTAAACATATCCCAGAGGCAATGAACCTACAGATAGATGTATGTCTCACCATGTGTTTTAGCTGTGTGATTTTACCTCTAAACTCAGCAATGACTTTAAACAAAGAGCAGTACAGACAGTTGATCTCTTTGTTCAACATTTCCAACATTAATAAAATGCTGTTTAAAAAAAAATAGGCCGTTCTAAAACTGAATCACCACTTGTTTCTGTTTATGTAGAAGTTGTCCTCAGCAATTAACAACTAGCTGCTACAGGAAGTTAGAAAAGAGTAGCTGTATAAAACTCGAATGAATCTGTTAGAGAAGTCATGGGACTGTCTACAATACATTTATTATTTCTGCCATGTGGCAACCAGTTTAACAAATAATTACTGTAGGGAGTGTTTTTGATATTGGTATTCCTAATGATGTTTATCACTGGTGAATAATAGCCTCCAAGATAAATGTTCCTTCAGCAGTGACTTATGACTATGAAAGGTTGAGGTATTAATGCTGTTGTATAGACACAGGTAAAGGACATAGTACTTGATCATGTTTAAAAAGTAGCTTCTTGGAAATAAATTTACTCCTGTTTCCTCAAAACAAAAAACAAGTAACTACCTGCCTATTAAGTAGTTTACTGTGAAAACAGCATCCAGAAGTAAAAGTAAGATTAAGAAATCATACAATAGTCTTTCATGGTATAGCAGAGATAAAATGGATTGGCACATTGAAGTGTTTAGGCTGCTTGTTAGAGAGAGCTACACACGACCCTAAATGTAACTGTTGAATACAAGTCCAATATTCTGTAATATACCTGAATTTGTAGTCTTGACTAAAGTAGAATAGATTTTTTATTGTTTAAGTAAGCCTTTAAAAATTTGTTATATAATTAATCTGGGAAAACAAATGATTTTATTGCTATATTTAAATGCAGCTAATTGCTTTCAAATATGTATATCATTCAAGTGCTTAGCCTTTTTATTAGCTGCTGTTTCTTCTGCTTAAACAGATGAAAGACTTCTGCCAAGGTAATGAAACTAGGTGAAAAAAATAGGCAGTTCTCCAGGCAAAAAAAACCCTCTTTTGCGCTCTCCTGCAGATGTTGGGGTAGTAAGCTCCAACAGTCCCAAGGGAGTTATGCATTTCCCCATGTTGCCACAACCCTCCTCTATTCACCTACATCACAAGTTAGTTGCGCTGAAGAAATGCCACCAAGGCATACAAATTCAAATGTCTCCTCTGGACAACTCTGACTCACATCCACATTCATTACCTCTCATTTTTCCAGCACACAAAATGTCTCATGGAGCAACCGCTGTGCGTCTATAACAAGCCTCATGGTGCTGTCACACCAGCCTACAGGGCTCATGGCTTCCGCCGTTGAGACAGTCGGAGGTCAGTAATGAATATACATGTGTGGTCTGCAGCACAAATGATACCAGGAGAAACAGAGCAAGCGAGGAAGATGAATATTGAGCTAACGTGCTGAGCAGAGTAAGGCTACATTCCCAGTCCCCCAGTCACAATGTCCTCTGCTGCTAGTCTCAGTCTTGTGAACATAAATATTTACATGGTTGTCACAATCAGGATTTATAGGATATTTCTTTGCCATGCCTTGGCTCGTATTGTATAAAAAATTCAAAGAATGCTTTATCCCTTCTTTCCTTGCTCAGGTTAGTTTCCTTTTGCACAGCAAAAATAAAACTCTTGTTTGCTCTGGGATGTTTACCCAGGTTTCTACATATTGTATACTGAGTACACACAGTGTGAATATTGTCTCATATCGACAGTTCTCACCCTTGCCAGTTTCAATAACAGACATTCGGCAAAAGAAGTGCAGTCATATAAACAGTTTGGATATTTCCAACAGCTGGGGTTCTGAAGGGAAAGAAGGGAACAGAGGCAATAAAGCACAGCATCGTACTTATTGTCCTTCTTTGTAACAATGGATGCAATATGAAAACTGCAGAACAACCTGTTTGGTGTGTTTTTGTTTGGGTATATGTGTGTCCAGGTAAGCTCCGGTTGTTTGTGAATGTTAGTGGAATATTCCCCACTGATGCAAACATTTTATTCTCTCTGTTTTTGTCTCTCTTTCTCTTCTTCCAGTGAAAATGCCACTGCCAAAGCTATGTTGTCATGCAACTCCTCTGATAGGTTGGCACGTAATTAACTCCTTGGCATTTACTCTGAACTATCAGTTGTATTGTAATAAATCTTCTGTCTTTGCTCTAGTAGGGGAAGCAAACACAGCTGTGTGGTTAGTTTTGGAGAATAAACATATTTATCCCCTTTGTCAACTCCCTTGGCCTCAACCTGTTCACTCTAAGATCGTTTATTGTCAATTTCAGATGGCAGATATTTGATGTTGTTTTTACTTTTATATGCTGTGCCTTGCTAAAATTTTCATACCTCTTTAACTTGTTCACCTTTGACACATTAAAAATAGAAACTTCACCTTTGTTGTATTGAAATCATATATGAAACAGCAACACAAAATAGTGCCTAATTGCACAGAAAACTGATTCAAGCTTTGAATTATGTTCACAAACAACAATCAACTAAATGTGGGCTGCATGCAGCACTTTGCAACCACTTTTTACTGTTATATTTGCAAGTCTTATGGAGGTATGTCTCAACCAACTTTGCACATCTATAGACTGAAATGTTTACCCAACGTTTCTTTTGTAAAATATCTCAATCTCAGTCAGAGCATTAGTGAACATTTCTGTTCACTAATACTCCTTCAAGTTCCTACAAGATTTCCTTTTACCAGAAAACCTCTCAACTGGATTTAGATCTTGACTTTGAATAATCTGTCCTGCTGGAAGGTAAACCTCTGCCCCAGTATCAGGTTTTGCGGCCACTAACAGGTTTTATTCCAGGATTGCCCTGTATTTAGCTCCTTCCATCTCCCCATCAACTCATGCCAATTTAAGTATCCCCACAGCGTGATGCTGCCATCACAGTTTCACTGTGGGGATTGTGTGTTCATGATGATTTGCCGTGTTTGCTTGTCTTCACACTTAGCCATTTTCATTTGGGCAAAAAAGTTTCAATTTGGTCTCATCTAAACACCTTCTTCCACATTTTTCTGTGTGTCTGGTGACCTTCTTTCAATAATGGTTTTCTTCTTTCTGTTTAAACAGAAAACACCAAAACATAGGCTGTTTTGGTAAAAAGCTTATGTTGTTAGGTTTGCAGTTGTGCCATACTCTTTCCATTTTCAGATAAAGTATTGAACAGTGCCCTGCGAAATGTTCAAGGCTTGGGATATTTATTTTTTACCCAACCCTGCTTTAAATTCTTCACAACTTAATTCCTAACTTGCTGTTTTGTTCCCTAATGTTCTTTAAACAAACCTTTGAGGCCTTCATAGACCAGTTGTATTTATACTGAGATTAAAATACAGATAGGTGGACTGTTTTTACTAATTAAGTGACTTCAAAAGCCATGTGGTTGCCCTGAATTTTAATAAGCAGCCTCAGAGTAAACAAGGCCGAAGAGATATGCACGCCAAACCTTTCGGATTAAAAAAAGGAAACCTTCCATCTACACTTGACAATTATGTCCCATCTGCTTGATCTATCGCTTATAATCCAAACAATATACACTTCAACTTGTGGTTTTAATGTCAGAAAATATGAAATGATTCTGGTGATATGGATACATTTGCAAGGCGGTATATGTATTTAAGATGGTGCATGACAAATGAAGCTTTAAGATATGTGACTGTTATTAATATGACAATGCATGAGGAACCTTGTACTTGTGTGTTCCTCCAAGCGTTTTGTCATTGTTAAAGTCATTGTCTTGTTTTCATCATCAGTAGTCAGGCTCATCTTTACTGCAGGCCTCTGTGTCTTGCCTAACTGTTAAAAGTATAAATATTGGATCTGGTAAATCATTTAAGCAATACAAATATAGACATTCGTTGTCACTGAGTGCATGATGTGTGCACAAAAACAAAGTGGAGAAATTAGATGTTTGGGGCAGAGGGGGTGCACAAGGTGATTATATGTGTGTGTGTGTTTTTAGAGATGAATGAACAGAGTAAAGATTGTACTCATCTGTCGTGGTACAGTGCTCCCATCAAGTCTAATGAGTGTGCCGGGGTGACCTCAGTCTCATAGGTTCACAGGCCTGATTAAACATCGTCTCAGACTTGGCTCAGGGGATGCCGGGCTGACCAGCACAGTCTCTTCCATTCTCTCCCCTCTTTGCTCCATTCCATTGTTCTAATGGCTCCCTCTGATCGAACCCCATTTATCTCCATCACCACAAACACAACACACGCACACACACACTGATGTGTTACTCTAGCAGTGATTTTTACTTTTGTTTGATAGTCATCAATCTTTATTACCATTTGTTCTCATGTGTGTTTGCAGCCCACACTCCATGCATAACAGTTACAGGTTTTCTTTTCAACATTTAATGTCAAGAGTGTGCGTGCTGATCATAAACACCCAGAGCCTAGCCCTTCACATTTTCTTCGACTTCCGTCGTTCTGTGTTTATCAGAAATTCGAAAGCCATAATGAGGCTGCAGTTGAAGGATGATGATTAACTGCAATACGATCCAGTAACTAGCATAAGGCGCGATAAGACATCGTTCTGCAAAGTCTTTGATTTATTTGGTAGTAAAGCGCAGAATATCGGCCGTTCCTCAGAGCTGGAGGCCACGTGGGGTCATGAGTTGGAGACGGCAGTTAAGACTCAGCCAGCCAGTGTGTTTTAATCTTTTTTTCTCTCCTTTGATCACACTAACTTCAGTCGAAGCCTGTTCAAATCATCACCAAGACATTTTAAAGGGTTGCAATTAGGGCCAAATAGCTTGCCATTTTTCAAGCTCCTTTCATGTCCACCATTTTATTTTATGAAAGCAATCGATTGTCTCTCAGTGGCATAGAGGCAAAGCTCACCCTCTGGTTGTGCTCCTAGGTGAAAAAGCAATGAGCAGCAGTGAGCAAGAGAAAAAGCGAGAGGGAGGGTAATTTGGGTGAAACGCCACAGCCGACGCCTTTTTCACATTTACACCAGAGTAATCAGACAGCTGTCTCTGGTAAAAATATAGCAGCTAGTGAAAATGCCAGAGGTTCTGGGCATCTGTGTTTGCACTGAGGGTGGGGCCTAGTAGTTTGGAAAGAGACAAAGATGAGATAAAGAAAAGAGGAGGTCAAGAAAATGAGAAAGATGGATGGAAAAAATGACATTTGCTGAGACAAAAAAAATTTAATAGATGGACTTTGGATCTTTTGATAAATAAGTGTCAGTCACAGACTACAGCTGAAACCCATTTCCAAGGGTTATCCCAATAAATTGCTCTCCCACCTCACCCTTTTCCTTGGCACCTAATTCAGGAGAATAATATGTTGCACTGAAAAATGGGACACTCCTTTAAAAGGCGTACTAATTTCTCAATAATGACATTTTTTTACGTAAACATATTTGGTTTATCATGCCCATGTGTGGTGTAATGAATTATCATTTCTGTAGCTCACATTGTTTTTATGCCTGTTGAGCAAGAACAGAAATGACTTATGACAGCTTATATCTCTGTTTCCAAGTGTTCCCCTAAAAAGTCTCTAAGGACATATTCCTTAACCTCACACTACTCCGCAAAAACATTTGAGACACTTTAACCCTTAGAAACATAAGGTTAAGGTTCAGAAACACAGGGTACAATTCAAAGAGAAAAAGAGGCAGCAAATATACATTACACACACACACACAAACTGTAATTTGTTATGAAAGCAAATATTTCAAGCAAAAAAAACCGAATACTCAAGGATCATCAATTATTTATTCCATAAAACTATGAAATAAAACATATTTGACACATAAATATGCATGCGTTCACTAAAGCTTTGCTTGGCATGAGATTTTTCACTTTTTACATAAATTGAGCCGTACAACATGCATATTTATTAGCAGTCTAAATAAACGAGTCAAGAAAAAACACTCAGACGCACAAAATGACCAAAAAAAAAATCTAATATCTGCACAGACTAAATTTTGATGCACATGCACACACAAAAACACACATAGTTGGCACCGGGCTCTAGCCGAGCGGGGCAAGAGAGAAGGCTGCCGGGCCCTGACCAAATAATCATCTCCTGGAGAGTGATCATCAAGACCTTCAACATCACTGTGCAAATACACCAGCCATGGACTCCATGGTATGCAGAGAGGAAGGGGGAGATATAAAAACAAAGACTGTTTGCCGGAAAAGGGGTGGAGAGAAAATAAAAACACAAAAATAGGCGTTGAACAAAAGAAAATTAAAAAGTGGAAATTGCCATAAGAAGAGAAATATGGGGTCTGTGTTTACATGGGAGGAAGACAATTCGGAGAGACAGGGTGAGGTAATATAAAAGAGAATTGTACAAAGAAAGGGAAAAAAGTAAGAGTAAGAAAAGACGGATGAAACAATTATAACTGTCAATTCTCTTACAGTAAAAGGGGAAAACTTAGAAAGGGGAAAGACCTGTCGGGCTATTTTGATGGGTTTGAGACAAGGGAGAAGAAAATTAGGAAGGGATGCAAAAGAAGAGGGACTTCCTACTCTTACAGGAGAGCATAAGGAAGAAAGAAAATAAGGAAAAAGAGACATTAAAAAGAGAACCGGATGTCAAAATTAGAGAGGGAAATTGGGCTGTGTTGACAGGAAAGGAAAAAGGCATAGCTCAGAAAAAGACACAGGAAAAGAAACATATAAAGAGAGACAGAAATAATGGAGCAAGTGTATCTCTTTGCCACGCATGAACCAACACCACTGTTGCCCAGGAAACAGCAGCCATTTAGATTATGAGCTGATTAGTTGCCCTCCTCCATCAACAGGGTATGTGCATGCTACCTGCCACATGGTCTGATGAACAATTGAATACAGACACACACACACACACACACACACACACACACACAAACACACACAGATTGACTGAGTCTTCACTGAGACACTTTACTCTTGCTTACCTGTTATATTCATGGTAGCCAGTACCTTTCAGCATCAACATCTCAATCTTTCTCTCTCCACTGGACTCTGCCTCTCCGTGTGACGTTACAGGGTGCTAATCTTGGCCCTTATCTTTGTCTGCAGCTCTGCTCTCTGTTCCTTCTCTACGCACACCTTATCTGCCATCACTGTCAATCAGAGCAGATCTGGCTTATCTACAGCTGAGTTCGCCCCAGTCCTCCTCCTCCCCTTACTTAGCTTCTCTTACATGTCCAGCTCCCTCCTGCAGCATGGAACATATAAACCTAACACACATACATACAAATACATTCACAAACATTCATTATAAACATCAATCAATCATGCAGAAGGTCCTCTGTTCAAGCTTGTGCTCAATTGGCTTATTCTCCTGGCATCTGTTCTGTACGTGCGTCTTACTTCCAGATTTGAACACTTAAACTCTGTGTATGTACCAGCTAATTAGCAGATTTATTGTTGTACTTGCTCATAGCAAACCAAAAGGGAACTATAATTTTTATTTAAACTTTCCTCAGGGGACGAAAGCCAAAGTGCAGCAGTGTTACAGTCTAGAGATCTACATTAAAACACAAAATATCTTGTTCTTGTGTAGAATTTTTGCACTCCGTTTACTTTTAAGTTCTTTTTCAAACATACACACAATATTTCATTTATTTCTTTATTGCAAGGGTGAAAAAAGATTATTAATTACAATGGAACCTTCATGATTTAAAAAAAGGCAACAAAAGGCTAATTTAGTCCAGTTTTTGTTCTTAATTGTATTTGCACTTTCTCCTCTGCAAACACATAAAGTACAAAACAGGTAGAGGCGAATATTTTATTATTGAGTCAAAATAAAATTATTGCTGAGGCATGGAGTCATACAGTGCCTTCAAAAAGTATCCAGACCCCTTGATCTCGAATAAAGGTGGTTGAATTGTATTCAGCCCCCCTGAGACGATATGTTGCAGAACCACCTTTTGATGCAACTGCAAGTCTTTTGGCAGATTGGGGAGATTTTTCCCCATTCTTCTTTGGTAAATAGCTCATGCTCAGTCAGCCTGGATGGAGAACATCTGTGGTCAGCAACATGTAACTTGTACCAATTCTCAGTTGGATTTAAGTCTGGAAGATAACTTTGAACTTTGACACAACACATAAATATATTCTGATCTTATACTTTCCAAGTCTCAAGACGTTTGCAACCTCTAACAGTTCTTTTTCTGCTTGTATAACCTAAATTTAGCTTAATCTATTTTCAGATAAGCTCTCCCACACAAAGTGTTCTGCTTGAAAAGTATTTTTGTTCTCATCTTACCAAAACTCCCTCACATTTCTGAGTCCCCTACATGGCCTGTGGTAAATTGAAAACCAGACTACACAGGGCTGTTTTCCAGAAACTTGCTTTCTGGCATTCTTCAACAGGCATAGGTTTGTAAACTGTGTGACTAATTGTTGTCCGGTCAACAAAACTCCCAACTGAGCAGTGGAAATCTGCAGCTCCCCCAGAGTTATCATGGGCCTCTTGGCACCTCATCTGAATAACACTGTCATTACCAGGCCTTCAGGTTTAAAACTCAATTCAAATTAAAAAATACTTTTTCAATCCTTAAAAGGAGAATAAATTATTTAGTAACTCAAACAAGCAGCAACATTGTCTTGTCAATTCTAGACTATTCATGATGTTTTACTCATTCCATCTTAGGTGATTGATTAAACAGTGCTCTAGGAGGTGTTCCAAGCTCTGCATTCCACTAACTGTTCTTCAAAAATTAGGTCTGACCTTTCAGGTGTGAGTCTTGGTCTTCATGCTCACTAACAAACTTCTAAACCATTTATACAACAGCATTATTTATACGAAGATTACTTTTCATGCAGGTGTATTGTAATTACTAAGTAGGTGACTTTGAAGGCAATTGGTTAGACTGGATTGTGTGCAGGGATATTAGATTAACAGAGGATGAGTATAAAAGCATGGCTCACTTCAAATTTTTATGTTAAACATTTAGAAAGCATGTATCCTTACATCCCAATTATGCACTAATTTGTGTGGTTGTACCTCATAAAACCCTAATGGAATAGATTGATGTTTGTGAAAAATACTTTGCAAAGCATTGTTCTCATGTACACAGACATATAAATTAAAATGCATGCTGCATCGGATTTAAGATTTTCTCCTTCAATCAGACAGAGCTAATGACCTCAGTCCTGTGATTTTTCAGGGGAAACCACCCATCAAACCCAGCCTATACAGAGTAACCCACAAAGGAAAACTGTTCATCCAGACTATGGGTTGTATGGTCCACAAGCCTCACAGTGATGACCAAATCACCACTATTTAAAAAAAGAGAGTAAAAATACATAAAATAACCTAAGTCCCTTTTAAGTATAGATTTAATATTTTCAGGTTAGGCCACTTTTGTGTAGGGGCAGGTGTGCCCTGACTCCCTAATGCTGAAGTAATTGTAGATAATGGAGTTTTAAGGACAGTTGCTGATGCTGGTTTAAGTGGGATTTAAGCAGAGATTTATGAAAGAAGAAAATGGGCAGACGGGAGGGAAAGTTAAACTGGGTGCAGGAGTGAATGGAAAACAAAAAATAAGGCAAGGTAATGGAAGAATGTTTTAGGGTTATCCCAGAACAGGTAAGAAGCAGGATGAAATGAAATCAAGGAAAGGAAAAAATGTATTGTACATTAATCTTACAAAAAAGCCATAGATTTTTTTTTTAAAGATTAACTCATTCGTAGTTAGTGAAATGAGAGCCTGGTGCTTCTTGAGAATAGGAGGTTAGAGAGGGCACAAGCTGGATGACTAATTGGGGAGGATATGAAATGAGGCTTGACTCAATCTACACCCTTGAATCAACTCTGCCCTACAGTATGCATCAAATGGGTTCCCTAAGTGGTGCTTTTCCATTGATTATACCCTTTCAATGTTACGCTCCAGCTACTTGTTGGAAAATTTTGACAGAGGGGAAAAAAGCAGAGGGAGCCAAAGGAGGGAGTTGAAGTATCGGTCAATAGTTAATACTGTGCAAACTGAAAAAATAGGAATTGCAGAATGTGAGTAATATCACATAAACAGACAGCGATGAAAGTGATTCGAGAGAAGGAGAGAGAGAGGACAAGGTGTGTAAAAAGTACGTTGAGCTCAGCCATAAACGCAGTGGTGCGTGGCACTTCGCTTGGTATGGCACTCAACTTTATGAGGTGTGGAGGGGCTGTCTACCTCGCCTCTCTGCCTGTTTTAATGATACAGTTTAGATGGAAAAGCTGAAGCTTCGGTCGACACCAAGGTCTTCGCTTGCTCTGCTTCACGCTGCACAAAATCCCAGATGGGTTAAACATAAATATAAGCTATATTAAAAAAACACACACAGTCATTTTGATTTTAAGTATGATCTTCTGTGTGTGTGTGTTGCGATATTATTTTTGCTAATACTTAAAAATATGCTGGGTACATGTTTTGATATAATTGCCATAACAAAATCTACACATGCAAAGATGAGCAGGGGTGCAGAACATGTGCAGCATGCTCAACCACATATAACTTTTCTATTAATGATCACTAGCTGCAGACAGAGCCACAGATGAGACCAGGGAGCAAAAGCGAAGAAGCTGAGAGGTGAAACTGCCTGTCAGAGCTGTGAAGCCTCCTTAGATCTGCCCCATGTGCCTGACCACTCCACATGTTCAAGAGATGGTTTCTAACCGCAGCCTACACCCATCACTACACCAATTTAGAGGAGAGAATGCAGTAATGCGATATTGATCTGACAATGAGTGAGCGTGTGTGACTCTGCACTGGTGAGTGTGAGTATGTGTGTTTTTGGATGAGATTTTGGCAAATAATCGCATTGTGTAAAAGTGAATGAGTGGTGTGGAATGCGTTGCTATGTGTTGCTTGTGTGACTGTTGAGTGAGCATGTGTGATAGGACGACAGCTACAGAAGTGTTGCATTAATAAGCAAAAGGTAAGGTGTTGGCTCGGTGCTATATCAGACACAGCTCTGTCAGAGTCTTCATCTGCTGTGGCAGCCCTGACTGAACGAAAACTAGTGAGAGCCAGTGCACCCTCATTTTACCTTTCATTCCTCTGAATCTTCCTTTGCTTACTCTCTCCTCTGTAGCCATTATTACACAAACAACTCAGCGAAAAGCATTTCTCCCCTTTATATTTGCTCGGGCCATAGGTGAAGACATGAATGAATGGAATTCATGCAGACAGTTAAACACTTAAAAGAGCAGAGCGAGATGTTTACAAGAATCAATAGAAAAAAGCTAAAGAACAAAATATCAGTTTTTTTACACCTTAAGAAATCATAATTTGTTAAATCAATAATTACTCTAACTATTTTCTAATTATTTTATTGATCAAAAATCATTTCTCTTAGACCACAGACATTTGACCTTTGCTTATATAGTTTACAGATTTTTGCAAATTGTCATTCAGCTGTTAAAGGTTTTCTGCCTGAATAATGATCAATATAACCAAACAGCCAAAGGTCATTTACTTCCTGCCATTAGAAGTGGAAAACATGTAACAAAGTTTCAATATTTGATTTATTTATTGATTTTAATAATTCTGCAAGTAGTAAACATGGCATGAGATGGCAAAATAAAAATACAAACAAGCTCATTCAGGGCCGCACGGTGGCGCAGTTGGTAGCACTGTTGCCTTGCAGCAAGAAGGTCCTGGGTTTGATTCCTGAAAGGGGGTCTTTCTGCATGGAGTTTGCATGTTCTCCCCGTGCATGCGTAGGTTCTCACCGGGTACTCCGGCTTCATCCCACAGTCCAAAGACATGCCTGTTAGGTTAATTGGTCAATCTAAATTTGCCCTTAGGTATATGAATGAGTGTGTGCATGGTTGTTTGTGTGTTGCCCTGCGATGGACTGGCGACCTGTCCAGGGTGTACCCTGCCTCTCACCCATAGACTGCTGGAGATAGGCACCAGCTTCCCTGCGACCCACTATGGAATATGCGGTAGAAAATGACTGACTGACATACCAAGCTCATTCAATAACTGTATATGTTAAACCAATTTCTTAATCTTAATTTATAACTTTACCTATGTATGTATGTATTTATTTATTTATTTATTTTCCTACAAAGTCTCTAAACATGTAGGGCAGTATAGTATAAAGGAAGAGAAGCCTACAGGTAAAAATGATAATATCTACATTCAGACTGTTACTATGTAATATGTTTTATATATTTTTGTGAATCACTGTTTCTACATCTAAGCCTTCAGAGGTAAAAAAACAACAACACTATTGTGGCATATATAAAAGAGATGTGACACGAATACCAAGGAAGAAAAAATAGCTTGTAAGAAAGCTAGAAATGAAAAAAAGTTGCTGTTTGTCATTCAAAACCAATTTTACCTTCATTTGATAACCTTTTCCAGATTATTGATTACAACTGCTTGCATGTGTGAACAAATTGTGTTCTACCAGTCTTGGTGCACAGAATGAGTAGAATGTGTACAAATATGTTTCTGTCATTGGATCCCTTCATTAGCCTTCAAACCATGGTTGCCAACTCCCACTCCTGAGGAGGGTCAAGGCTTTCTTCTATTTCTCTCACATTGCCCAGATAATTCTCACTCCAAATAACTAAATACAAATAATTCAATACAAAATACCTTTCCCACACAGTTTGCGTTTTGTCATTCTCAATACTTTGGCAATTTTTTGATTTTTCTGATAGGCACAGTTTTCCACAAGGAAGTGGATCGACTGGTCAACACCTACAAATTCCCTCACCATCCTCAACAACCCCTTGTCTACTGCGGATCTCTCCCGGTTCCTAAGAACCACCCTATCTCGAAACCTGAGAAGGTCCACACACATTGACCCTCTTCGAGTGTCAAAGAAGGCCCTGCAGAGACTGTACTTCCTGCGGCAACTCAAGACGTATAAACCATCACAGGAATTGTTGGTCATCTCCTACACTGTCATAGACTACACTGTTTTGTGCACATCCATCACTGTGTGGTTAAGGTCATCCACACGTCCAAACTGCAATGAATAACTAGGTCTGCAAAAAGGATCATCAGGGCTGACCTTCCCTCCATCCAGGATCTGTACAGGTCTAGGGTCAGAAAAAGGGCAGCTAACATCTCTGCAGACCCCACACACTTTGCGACGCTACAGAGTGTCATTTGAAAAAACAGCCGTCACAAAGACAGATTCTTTCCCCAGGCTGTCTCACCGATGAAGACAATGAACACCTTACCGCCTGAGTAGTAAGTCACTTTGCAAAATAAGATGTGCACTCCCCCAACCTTCCTTTATTTTGTCTGTTTTTTATTTAAAAAATGTTTATACATACACATACATGCACATACTGCTCGTTTTATCCTTTTTTTCATTTAAAGTTTTATATACTTAATGTCAGTATGTTGTACACACTTGAAACCAAATTCAAATTCCTTGTTTGTGCACACAATCTTGGCCAATAAAGCTGATTCTGAGTATGATTATCTTAATGTGTTTGAATGATGAAGTTGTTCCTCAGTTTAGATGTTTGCACTTCAGGCTCCTGTGCTTGGAGTGATTATGGATGATGAGGCTGGATGTACTGTGTATTTTTTTATAGATGGATGTCCCACTGTGATGGTAGGGGTGCTTTGAAAACCCTGATAGCCTCCAACAGAGTCTTGCACTCCTTGGTAGTGCTTCCTCAGTACACAGTGAATTAATTAGTCAGGATGTTCTACATGATGCTTTAGAATCTGGTCAGGATGATTTTACTCAATTCAAACACCTCTTACTCTCTTTTTTAAACTTTTTTAACTCTCCTTGACCCATAAATCCGAAGGGTAGGTGTGAGATAGTTTCCAACATGTTTCCGTGTCTAAAATTCTGACCTAATAATGACCTTAAAGAAAAAAAAATTGTTGCTAATCAGTTAAAGACATTTCACTGTAACAACCTGTTTGAAGAGTTTCAGTCAGGATTCAGAGCTCATTATAGCTCAGAAACAGCACTGGTAAAAGTCATTTTGATATTCTCATAGTCTCAGATAAAGGACTTGTGTCTATATTGTCCTGTAAGATTTCAGTGCTGCATTTACAACAGTCACTCACAATATTCTTCTACACAGGCTTGATAAAGATATAGCATCAGGCTGGTTTAGATCTTATCTTTCTCATAGATTCCAATATGTTGATGCTAATCCTCACACACCAGAGTTCGTGATTTAGTATGGCAAGGTTCAGTGCTTGAGCCAGTTAGGCTGGATTATTGCACTTCCTTTTTATAATTAAGCCCAAAAAAATCATGAAAAGCCTCAGCTTATCTAAAATGCCGAGTTTTGATGAGCACCTTAGTTAGTATCATTGGTCTTTAAAGAAAACAACTATGCAGCTTGGTAATTTTTTTCATGACAAAGTTTTAGTAACAAAAAATGTCTTTTTTTTTTATCTTAGAGTGAAATAATCAATAACATTTATATCATCATACTTTATAATACTGAGCCCAGCTGAACCCCTGTCTCTCTCCAAGCTTTACCTAACAGTTGCCAACACTGCCTTTAACATAAGCACATCAAGCACACACCAGCACAGCCAGGGTGCTGCTCAGGACCAATTTCTCTGACTCAGAGCTCAAATCACAGTATATTACTCCAAAATTAGACAATGCCTCTGAACCACCACTGGATCCTCTATAAGAATGTGTATGAGAGCTTATAGTAGCTCAAAATGCTTCATCACAAGTTGCATTGAGTCTCACAAGCTAAGACATTGTGGGTACTATGTATTGCTTTACAGCAAAGTTGCATGAAATGCTACAAGCCATGTCTTCCTGGTGCCAAAAGATAAGACAGAGTTATTCCCTGGAGTTAAGCATTTAAAAAAGACAACTCATGAGTTGCGTGGCTTTGAGGTTAGAAAGACAATCCACATTGGTGCCACTTGTTTAGGATAGTGTTTCTTTGCAGTGTCAAGTAGACAAGAGAAACAAAGCAAGTAAGGAGAAAAGTTTCCTCTTGAAGATCCAAGAGTGCTTTTGCCCAAATACCTTTATTTTATGTTTTGAAATTCAAACTGTTTCCTGCAAGATGTGAGTTAAAAAGCTCTTCTATTCATATCACACACAGATAGCATCGTACTGTATATGTACTGACTCACAGGAGTCCAGGAGCAGGAGCTATTCTGAGAGCGATGAAACAGGCAGACTAACTAATAGAACCACCCACACACCAAACATTTTTTATCACACACCACATTCAGAAACACGTGCAAACACACACACCTTCCTCGTTCTGCCAGCCCACCCATTGCTTGTTAGTTGCTACATAAGTGGGGTTGTTTTTACCATGACACGGTCTGGCTCCAATTCACTGTATCCACTGAGAGCCAGCAACCAAAAATATTCTGCTAAAAAAATCTCTTCTGATTGCTATTTGACTTTCTGTTTTCTCTATTCCCTCCTGTCTTTATCGGCATGTAAACAAGCACAAGTTCATTTTCTTTCTTAAATGAAATGGGGGGAGAGAAGACAACATTGGTGCAGTTAATCCTTTGGACACGCTGAAGGACAAGTTTGTCTGGTTGATGCTTGAGTGGTAATTATGCAGGAATGCTTCTGCCCTCACTGTCTCACTATCTCTGGATGCATCATCAGGTTTTCTGTTTCCTCCACTGGAAAGGAAAGGGAAAGAAATAAATTGGAAAAGAAGAGGAATTCGAAAGAAAAGTGAAAATGAAAAACGGCCGAGTTACAGTTGAGCTGTCACTGCAGAGCCGTGTCAACACTTGTTTCTGATGCTGTGAAACTAGACTGAGACATCTTTTGACTAACTCAAAACTTCTCTATGCCCCTGATCATCTTACTCTGAGGGGATTTCCAGTTAATTAACTCGATCTATACTATTTTTACTATTTTTATGAGTTTCAGAAGAACAAATATTATTTTTAGTTTTTTTTTCTTTCTTACTTTTGCAGCAAAACAATCCAGTTTGATGCATCGAAAAACTTTGACACCTAATTGCTTGAGGAAATGTTTTTTGTTTGTTTTTTTCCAGTGAGCAGCTTCACTATGAGACAGCAGTTCAGCCTAAGTAAAAGTCTCAGAGCATCATCTCTGAAGATGTGACAGCACCAGGCCCTTATTTCCATCCTTCTCCAATATTTATCATCCTTCTTCTCTTTCCCAGTGAAGCAGCAATGTTAACAATGCTGTCCCCACATTTACCAGTTCTGCCTCATTACAGCTAAAGAAGTGGATAAATTAGTGCAGGAGAGCATGCACGGCAGAGTCCAACTCCACCTGTCAGCCACCAGGAGAGATAGTGAACATGTTGAAACAGAGGTGGGGGGGTGTGAAAGAACTGCTCAGCCTTCAACATATTTTTTGAGAGAATCCACTCATTAAGAAAGCTCCCTTTTTCTTACAAAACTCTTCATCCCTTGCATTCTCACATTTTGTCTTCCTGAAAGCACAAATTTTATAGTTTTTAGGGATTTTTTTTACAACAGAACAGCACAAGAACGAAAAAGACAAATGCTTTCCAAAATTTACTACAACTTAATAACTGAAAAGTGTGGCATGAATATTGGTGCCAATAAGTTTTAAAAGGGAGTTTTTCCTCTCCACTGTCGCTACATGCATGCTCAGTCTGGGGAATTGCTGCAAAGTCAACACCAGTGACTGTCCACTGTCGCTACATGCTCATCCGGGAGGAGGAAATGCTGCAAGTCACTGACTGCAATCTGCTGGGTTTCCTTAGATAGAAAAACTTTTTATCCAATTTGAATAAATAAATGAATCTGACTGCAGTGCTCAATGGTTAGGACTAATTGGAATGTATGTACCTGACTTTTGTGAAGTGCCTTGAGTGAACATGTGTTGTTAATTGGCGCTATATAAATAAAACTGAATTGAATTGAATTGAATTGAACTGAAATGAATAAATATGTATTTCATCTCTCTGCAAAGATGCCCCCACATAAAATCCTATATAACCAATTCCTATCAGAAGTCACCCAAGTAGTAAATAGTGTCAACATGTGTGTGATTTGATCTCGGTGTTAATACAGCTGTCCTGTGAAGGCCTCAGAGGTTTGTTAGAGAACATTAGTGAATAAACAGCATCATGAAGAACAAGTAACACAGCAGACACTTCAGCAATAAAGCTGTTGAGAGGTTTAAAGCAGATTTAGTTTATAAAGTAATATCCTAAGCTTTGAACATTTCAGGGAGCACTGTTCAATCCATAACCAGGAAATGGAAAGACTGTGGCTCAACTGCAAACCAACAAGTCTTGAACCAAACTGACCTCTTGGGCAAGATGAGCATTAATCCAGGGAGCAACCAATAGATTTCAGTAAATCAGGAGAAGCTGCAGATATTCATAGCTCAGGTGGAAAAATCTGTTGATATGACAACAATTAGTTGTGCTATCTACTAGTCTTTCCTTCATGAAAGAGTGGTTAAAAAGTGATTGTTAAAGAAAGCTATAAGTAGTCCCGTTCACAGTTTGCTATAAGCCATGTAGACACAACTAACATTAGGAAGAAGGTGCTCTCGTCAAATGAGAACAAAATTTAACATTTTGGCCTACATGCTAAATACTATGTTTAGTGGGAAACTAACATTGCATATCACCCTGAACACACTGTCACTAATGTGAAATGTTTTGATGGCAGTGTCATGCTGTGGGGAAGAATTTTCTTTAGTGAGGACAGGAAAGCTGGTCAGAGTTGATTGGGAAGATGGATGGAGCTAAATACAAGGCAATCCAGGAGGAAAACTTGTTAGAAGCTGTAAAAGACTGGGGAAGAGATTTAGCTTCAAGCAGGACTACAACACGGAACACTGCAATTGAATGGTTTAGATTCATGTTGCCCAATCAAATTCTATACCTAAAATTAAATTAAATTATGCACTACTTTGTGTTGGTCTATCAAAAAAAACACAACGAATAGGTTTTGGTTCGTTACATGACAGAACATAAACTATTCAGTTAAAAGAGTTTGAATACCATTATAAGGCACCAAAACATATTAAGGAGTAGATTTCTGCCATTATATCTGTTGTTTTCATCACTACTCTACTCTAAGTTTTCTGTATTCTATTGGTTTTAGTTATATGTGTGTATATATATATATATATATATATATATATATATATATTTTTTTTTTTGATAGATACTCAAGATCAAAAAATAGGTCTGGTTGTTACTAGTCTCTGAGCAACAAACGTCTAAGTCCCCACAGTCTTTAAAAATTACTATTTTTCTTTCTCATCTGTCCAGCGAGTCTGGCCTGCCATATTTATGGGTTGGTTAAAACAATCAGCAACGTTTGTGCTCTCTCTACATTCACTAGTAAAACAAACAGCGGTTCTGTGATGTCCATCCGCCTTGCCTGTAAGGACTAACACTTTGCTTTCTGGAAGGTTGAAAAATGCAATCAGATGAAGCAAAATTAATTTTTGCATGAAATTAAGAGCTACCAGTCAAACAATGGAAGACAATGCTGAGCGCATCCCTCGATCACAATTCTATTCACTCCTTAATCGGCAGAATGGCCAAGCACGGTCCGGTAGCATAGTGAAAGCTTTCAGCCCACAGGGGATAAGAAAAACAATGGCCCTTTTTAATTTCTTTTTTAAAGCGAGAAGCAGAAAGAAAATGATATAGACATAATTGATGATGAGGAAAGCAGGGCAGCCTTGGAGGTGGTGGCGCATCCAGTGCACAGACCCTTTTTCACTTTTCTTTTTGTAATGGCTATGACTCAGGAGCACTGAGTTTTACAAACCCGCATCAAGGATTATTTTTCCCCTTGAAAATTGGGTAAATGCTCTACCCTTTTGAACAGGTCTACTCATAGACCTTTTCAATACGGACTTTCTGTGTCCTCTGATAACATGTAATTTTGCAAAAAGAGAAACAAATTTTCACCTGGCAGAAACGTTTAAAAAGTTTGGATGTCAGGGATTAACGGTCATTGTCATGTTGATTACAGTGCCTTGCAAAACTACTCCTTGCATCTGCAGGTCTTTCAGGGTATGTCTCCACCACCTTTACATAGAGGCTGAAGTTCATCCAATTATTTTTTGCAAAATAGCTTAAACTCGGTCAAATTGGCTGGAGAGCATCTGTGAAGTGTTGTTACATATTCTAAATTGTATTTAAGTCTGAACTTTGAATAGGCAGTTCTAACACAATCCTTTGCAGCTTCAATCATGTTTTTTTTGTAGGATTGCCCTGTATTTAGCTCCACCTATTTTTCAACTCTGACCAGGCTCCCTGTCCTTGCTGAAGCAAAGTATCCTCACACCATTATGCTGCTACCGCTATGTTTTACAATGGAGAAGTGCTCAGGGTAATGTGCAATGTTAGTTTTCTCACACACATAGGAATTTGCATGTAGACCAAATAATTACATTTTGATCTCCTTTCACCAGAGCTTCTTCTTCCTCCCTTTGTAAGTTTGCTGCTGTGCTATACTTTATTTTTGTATAATTGTTTTAACATTGCTCATTGTAAGTTAGAAAGTCTGAGATCTTGTTCTATAATCTAAACCTGCTTCCAAGTAAAGTGTTTTGTATAGTTCTAACTTGCATTGTTTTAACAAGAAATCTCTTTGCAGCACAGTAAAGTTTTGCATTGTATGAACTAAAATAAAGTTGTACTCTATTTGTAAAGGCTCAAAAGTTTAAATTCAGGTTTTTTGGGGGGGTTATTTGTTGCTGTTTTCTTTCCTATAGTCAGACGCCTCCCTGACTGAGCCATTCTAGATTTGAAGTAATACAAGTAAAAATGCTGGTCTCTTATTTTCAATGTGCACTGAGGCAAACACAGTGTCTCCGTTTGCGGTGTGATGAAGGGAGAGAGCGTCAGCAACGTGAATGCACTGATCCATGGCCCCCATGGTTGGTGCTTAGTGATACATAATACTGGTATTGCACGATCTTCCTCCGTCCCACTTTCGGGGCAGCACACACTGAAGTCATTTGTTTGCACTTTTAAAGCTTAGACAGAAAAGAAACAAATGTTTGAAAGCAAAGCATTTTGTCAACCAGTTTGGTCAAAATTCAAGCTGTCAAGGTTACCCTTTTAACACTGAAGAGAAGCACTTCAGAAAAAGAGATTTAGTAAGTTTCTACATTGCTTATCTTCTGAGTGCCTCTTCATCAATACTGGGGTGAGGCATTGTCAATCCTTGTTCTCAGAAACCAAAAATGTGGATCCATCAACAGACACCTTGTATGTAAATGCAAGAATACAAGACGAGCACTACCATCCATGGGGGGATATGGTGAGGCAAAGGAAGAGCTTGGGGGGAGGTTAGAAAGACAGTGAAGGGAATGAGAGACAAAGAGAGGCTGAATGTTTTATTTATTAATATATCTGCTTTTTTTTCTAAAAATGTTTAATCGGCTTTTGGGCCACTGTAGCACCCAATTAGCATGCCTGTTACATGCAAACACAAAGTACTAATTGGCCTGTGAGGGAGTAAGCAGCACAGCCCTGAAAGGAGAGATGAGAATTCATTTGAAGATCTGTAGCTCCAATAGTGCCATGTTGGGAGGCTATTTGGCAAATGGTTGTAAATAACATCATGCAGCTGCATTTGCAAATATTATTTTTTACTTTCTTGCACTCTTTATTGCCAGATGGCATTGCAAACAAGAAAATAGAGCTGCAATAAAGTTTATGGGCTATCAAAGAAAAGCAGCTGGTCATCAGATTTTTTTTCTTAGATCAACAACTTACATGTGTGCACAATTGTCTCGTACAAAATGAATGGTAATGATTTCTTCAATTGATCTCTAAATGTGTATGCAAATACCCAACATATCAATCAGAACCTGACCTAAGATTACCTGCAAGCAAACGAAGTACCAAACAATGTTTGAAAATGCTGGAAATAAAGGAAATGTGAATAACAATTATAAAGACCACGCTCTGGTAAGGCCAAGCAATGATGTCGATTTCTATCATTTTGACTCGAAAAAACCTTGGCCACTGAGGCCCAACTCTGGAGAACTGCAAAGATCCACAGCTAAAGTGGGAGAATCTGTTGACAGGCCAACTACTTTAATAGCCATGCAATTTAGTCAGATTGGAATAAAAACTTTTACCTTTTTGACTACATGCTAAATGCTATGTATTAGACAACCAACACTGCACATCCCAGAGTTGAAACATGGTAGTAGCAGTACCACATGGTGTGGTGTGTGTTATGTAAGCATGCCTTTCTTGAGTAGGGACAGGGAAACTGGTCAGAGTTGATGGGAAGATGGATAGAGCTAAATACATGGCAATACTGAAAGAAAGCTAGGGGCCGAAAGAGATGTGAGATTGGGGAAGACAATCACGTTCTAGTAGGACAATGACCCAAAACAGACAGTCAGAGCTACAATAACATAGTTTAGATCAAAGCATTTTCATGTACTATATGTACTGGATACACAACTGTTGCTCAGATTAAACACCCCCTTCATTATTATGTATGAAAAAAGACTCCACCAAAATGCAGAGCATAACACAAAACAATTTTTCCATTTTGGGAAAGTATTTCTTGTTCTTTTCATTGGAATGGACTTTTTTATGTGTTCAGCCAAAATTGCCTCTTGTATCATCACATATAGATTTAACAAATATACTTTGTTTCTAACCAGCAAAACACAGCAGAAAACATAAATAACAATGTTTATTCGTGCTTTAATGGATTATGGTAAAGTATAAAATACTCTAATTGTAATAACTTCAGTCACAATGTTATACAACAAGCAGTCTTAGTTGCTTTTAGCCCTTAATTTCATGTCTCTTAGTCTCTATATAAGAATTCACTGGGTTATTAATTTGGTCACACTTTCTTCACCACTAGGTTTTAAGTTGCCGTTAATTGGAGGACCTGAAAGAAAGCTGTTACACAAGTTATAATAGAAACCCTACAACAAGCTAGCACTTTGGAGGCCTAACAACATATGTATGTTTTTGAAATTATGATAAAACAAAATTTATACAGCAAGCAAAACACAATAGAAACAACTGTTCAATGAGGAAATATTGAGGACCTATGTGCAACTTGTGTTGATGATTAAGCTAATGTACAGTTTATTTGCTTTACTTAAAGATTATCAAAATTATCACAGTTTTGTCCCTGGGTTATAACTCAGAATTACCTGAAGAACTATCTCTGCACTGTAGAATTAATGTTTGCAGCTTTGAGTTGCAACTTGGATTTTCCAATTTAATTTTGTAGTTTTGAGTTACAGAAATGAGACTCTCATATTTTGTGTAAATAAATTATCAAACTGCAGTGGCTATTTATCTTGATTACTCCATAGGGTTTGCAGCGATCTAGCTAGAACAATAATTCAACCCTTAAAGGTGAATATTCAGTGATTGTAATTTCCATTTCAACAGGCTATCTCTGGCTGCAATTTCTCCTACAAATAGAGAAAAGACACAACGAAATTACTCTGACCTAGCTTACTTTATAATGCTGAAACATTTAGCTACACAACGATACTCCAACTGCAAATACAATTAACTTCTGGAAAAAAAAAATATTTTTGGCAATGTTTGTGTTAGTTTTCAATCATCTGTCCTCTTGAGCGAGAGAGCCACGCTTTTCTTTAAATGCCATACGTCTTATTGAAACAAAATGTGTATTTGGTTGCCAGACAATCACACAGCCACAAGTGGACTACACAATCATGTCTGCAACACTGGGTGGACAAGTCACCAAAATGGCAGTATTATGCGACTGAGCATCTCAAACCATTAGGGCATGACAGTGACAATGAGGCTTGTCCAGAAGTGTCATCTCTCCCAGTCTTTGTCTTTCTCTGCCTTTCTTCAGCTCCCCCTGCTTTCCTCTCCTTCCCTTCCTCTGTCTCATTCTCTCCATGATTTCAGATGCACAACCTCACACAAAGACAGAACATCTTTATTAGTCGTCTGCATGCGGGCTGTGCTCAGCCAGAGATTGCAGGACTGACCCCTTGCTGCGCGCTGTACAGGGGAAATGTTTACTCAAACCCCACAGAACATGCC
Organism: Crenichthys baileyi; assembly: GCA_036173005.1. Lineage (NCBI taxonomy): Eukaryota > Metazoa > Chordata > Actinopteri > Cyprinodontiformes > Goodeidae > Crenichthys > Crenichthys baileyi. The sequence continues at coordinate 60,170 of JAHHUM010003029.1, forward strand.
ATTAACCTCTTTCTAGATAGAAGACAAACAAGAATGTCCCTCCATGAGGGCAATAAAGACAGGCACAGCAAGGACCATCATGGCAATCATCTCATTAGGAATCTGCAGGAGGCAGTAAGGAGCCAGGAAGCTGTGTCTCCTGGGGATACTTTCTCTGCAGAGTACCAGTGTGCCTAACATTCAGTGAAGTGTCTACAATATGCAGCAAAGTGAAAATAATTGATCTAGCCAACAGTTCTGAACATTATGAAGCTCCACAAATGGACCAACTACCTCTGCTTATATCTATAAACCAACCTATATGTATAACTTCCTCCTCTTTAACTACCTGTCTCATGTCTCACTCTGCCTCTCTGCAGCTCCACTCCTTGGAGATGCAGAAGGGTGTCCTCAGGCTGTAACTGAAGCCCCAACCTGGGAAGTTGTCCTGGTGGTAAAAGGAAAGGAGAGAGGCAGAGGTGCCTGATGAGAAGTCCAAGCACAAGAGAATGTTCTCCTCCTTAGGGTACTTTAGACTGTAATTTAATTACACCCCGATAATTCCCCCCCATGTGAGAAATGACTCTCATTCCAACACACTGAGGACAGCAGAGGCTCATGTTCATCCCAGATTGAAGACCCCCTCTTGGGTGGGCTTAAGCACCTACTACAGGGTATGTTTTACCTGTGTCATTTTAAGAAGCCATTACTTTAATTGAAAAAGTTACCTGTTGCCACAGGGCAAGTGGATGAAAAAAAATGAAAGAAAAACAAGGGTAGGTATTAAAACAAAAACACCAGATGGCAAATGCATGGTAAAAATGATTGTTTATACTTACTGTTTGATTATATGTGATAATAAGAACGGGATTCCTCAAGCCAATTAGTGTCAGCAGCGGCCATATTGCGAGAGGACAGGGGAAGGGCAGCACAGGCTGTTATGAGGGAGCGCTTATCAAATATCTCTGGCGTGGTGATTAGTGTAATAAGACACTGCAAGGCCACTCACAGTATTTTAGTTTGACTGTGTGTGTGTCTGTAATAGTGTGTGGGAGGTAATCTGTGTTTGAATGTGCAAGAATCAGAGGCAGTGAAAACAAAAATGATTGAGTCTGTCCATCTGTTTTTATATATGTGCACCTGAGCTTGAATGTGAATCTAAATATCTACTGTGGACTTGTGAGCCATTTATGTGGCTGAGAGTGAAATGATCTTTAGGTGAATGTAGGCTCCACAAGTAGTCTGTCAGTTTTAGCCCATGACAGAGGGCAGATTGGGGGTACTTACCCCTGGCAGCGTCTTCTGTTCATGGAGGGCGCTCTGGGCCTTCAGTGCTGACTCTCTGGCACAGTATGTTAGAAAGGCACATCCTGTTGAAGAATGGAAAGAGAGAAGTTTTATTTGATCGAAAAGAGGACAACATGTGTGTTTTTCCTTCCGGAGCACATTTAAATAAGGATGCAAAAAGCTGACAGTAAAAAGATTATCAATATAATATTCAGAGGATTTTATTATTTACTACAAGGCATTGGCCAGGTACCTTTATCAACTATACCAAAGAATTAAGATGTTCCAGTTTCAAAACTACTTTCATCATTCCTATTAAAGTCCTTTTAAAAGAATGTCAGAAAAAACTTGGAGTCACCGGGTTTTTTTCCAGCTGTACGTAGCAGAGAGTAAGGTTTCAAAATAACAGAATAACAGAATATGGTTATGGTCCTTGCAAAGCTGCAGCGCTTTTACCTTTAATGATGTATTTTTCTAAAGCTAAAATGAACAGCAGAACTGCCCCTGTTATAGTGGGATAGAGAGAAAGAGAAGCAACAGGGATGGAAAATTGTTATGAGACACTATGAACCAAAGATCAGTGAAGGGCTTTAGTAGAAGCTGTTTCCACAGTGACCTGTTAGTTTCTGCTTAGTCATGAGATATGTGATACTTACCCTGTCTCTACTGGCTTTGCAAACCTTGATCACAGTGCACCCAATTCAACTTCCAGAAATGTTAACTTTGATCAAAGCACAGCGCAGGCTTTTTTGAGCTACGTGAAACAGTGTTCTTCCTCCCCGACCTGTTGCTGTGAACTGCCAATCAGTTGGATGAGGAAAGGTTTCTACACCCTTCCCTCGTTTACAAGATAAACAAATTTGGCTTCTTAGACATCCTTCTGGTCACACTTGCTATTTTTGTATTACATCGTGAAGAGCATACAAGAGAAAAGTACAATATTCTGCTCAGGGACACTTAAAACCAGGAACCAGCTGAGCACTAGGTTGTTTAAAAAGATCCTAAAGATGAACAGTTTCTTTAGACCTAAATATTAAACTTCAATTGTAACAGTATACCTAATAAAACACCACAAGGTTATTAATGTCCCTATTTGGCCACCCCGTACAAAACTTTCTGGAGGTGCCCCTGTTGATACTTTGAAAATGTGATATTTTTTGTCAATATTATCATACTAGAAGAATCTCAATCCAGCCCATGCCTATTTAGTACCATCAAGCAGAGGTAGATATACCTTAAAAAAAAAACATTGTACATATTTACCTAAATCCATTTCACTATTTACAAAAAAAGTGCACTGCAAATATTTAATTTTAATTTAGTAGTTCCAGAACAAGCTCAGATTTTGAGAAGTGAAGTGAGCCATACAGCCCTTCACAGTTGCTTGAAAGGTTGCACATATTTAAAACAGTGTAACCTGTCAAAAGGGGAAAGAGAGTTATAATTGCATTGATGCCATTCCTTTCCATACATGGCCAAAATACAAGCCCCACTGCAGTTTTACAAGCCATTGAAATTCATAAAACCCATCAATAAGAATGTGGCTTTCTGAAGTTAATAGCTCCACATCCTCAGAGAAAATAACATGCAGCTTCTGAAATAAGATTTTTTTTTTATTGTAGCAACAGTTCAGATTAGATCTTGTTAATGCATGCATATATTCTGATAAATGTTAAAGTGCATGTATCAATCTCATGTAAAAGAGACCAAGCAAAACTAACTGTAAAGTCTGACTTACAGTTGTAAAACCCTGAAGTTTGTTTAATTTAAACCAAAGAGGTGATGAAAATGCTTAGTCAGGCCCGACTGGTAGAATTTTTTCTTTCCTATTTGTGAAAGAAATTACACCCACTGCTTTTTGATAAATGATTACTGTCACAGTTATTGAGCCACAAATCAGTATGCACGATGATGAGCTGAAACTGTACCCCCACACATCTCCGGGGGCTGCTCTTTGAAGTCGGAAAATTCAGGAGGCAGAATGTAAATACATAGTTTATGGCAAATATGTCTCTGACAAAAATGTGACAGCATTCATTAAAGGTTGAGTTGTTGCTCTGTTACGTGCTTGGCAGAGCTGACAATGGGTGACCCTGTTCAGAAGAGGTTTTGCACTGTGCAGCATAATTTCCCATTACTATATGTCACACCTACTGCCAAGGATTCCCATGGGGACTACACACAAGCAAGCCCACACCATCACGCATTCTGATGATACCCTGCATGCCTAGCAAGCATCATCCCCAAAAAGCCAGCAACAGAGTCTGGCACCTGGCCAAAAGAGCTGCGTTTCACAACAACCTTCACCCACCTCCACAACTAGGCAGTTGCTCAAGAGGAAAAATCACCTAAATGACACTGACGAACCAGCACGGCACACAGCAGAGCAGAAAAGTTTGGGAGCCTGAGGAAACACTCCTCATCCTTTGTGTGACATTACAAAACTGTTGATCATGAACCGAGAAAGTCCAGGGGGACGAGTCCCACAAGAGACTCATGGGAATTGTAGGCTAAAGGTGACACTCATCTCATTGTGCTTTTAAATAATTTTAAGATTATCTTAGTGAACAACAAATGTTATTGGGTTATATTGTGCATAAGCCAATAACATTTATCTATTTTGTTAAACCATGATTTGCTGAGATATCAATAATGAGTTTTACCGTAATATACTGTAGCTTTGCTAATTGAGCACCCTAAATGTTAATTGATCACACATTGAATGGTTATTTGTCTATATTGTGTAACATTGTGGTCTGCTTTCTTTTTTGTTAGATTTTTACTGGAATGGTTTTGCTCAAGAAAAATAAAACATTTTAAATTTGAGTCATCGAGTCTATAAAAAGATAACAAATATGTGTTGGGTATAACTAACTCATTCATTCAGCCACAAAAAAGAAAAGCTAAACTTCATGTAGATTTACTAAAAAGGGAGAGTTACAGTCATAACTACTGCAACATAATTCATTCACGTTAACTAAATGACAACAAAATATATAACCTTAAACTCAGTTAAATACAAATACTGTTACTAAACTGATTCAGTTAAGCTTATCGATCTCTTTTTTCATAAAGTAATTTTAATTTGGTGTGTTAGTTAACAGCAGGTTGGATGTTGATTTTGACATTTATGGCTTACTGCTAATGAAAACAAAATTCTAGATCTCAGAAATGATGTGATGTTATTGGCAACTATTCATCTGAAAGATCAATTAGCAGTGATTGTTATATACAAGCATATATGGAAAGTTGAGTGGCAGAAGAAAGTGTGGGAGATGTGTGTACCGCAAGCTTGAATGACCTGAACCTCGTAGAGAATGTTTTGTCTAGAGGAAGAGGAGAAATTCCAGATTTAACAAAGCAAATGAGCAGAAGGATGCCATTAAACAATTTTAGGCTTCCGTTATACATCAGTAATGCTACAGGCTAATCACCTCCATGCAGTTGTTTGTTACACTAAATCATGCAAAAGACCCCTGACCAAGAACTGAGTGCTTTTACTGCATAAATATAGGCCAACATTTCTGTCCTAAAGAAATATTTCTTGGTCTAATCTGAAATTGTTATTATTTGAGAAACTGATTTTTGGGTTTAATCAGCCGTAAGAGGTTAACAGAAAAATTAATAGAAAGAAATGCCTGAAAATAAATGCCTAAAATATATCACTCTCTGTGTATTGAATGTATAAAATCAATATTTTTCCTTTTTTGAATTGTGTTGCTGAAGAAAATTGCATTTTTTTATTTGTTAAGATGTACCTGTATATATTATAATTTTTTTACAATTTAATGGTATCAGCATGACTTTTTTGGATTTTTCTTTTTTCCTAAACCAAATAAAATCAGAGATAATGAAATTCCATCACAGTGAAACGCATTACATTCCTTTTAGAAAGAGGCCTTTTTTCTTCACAGTCTTTGTGACTTGTTGAGCTGGACATCTTGTGCAGCACAGCTTTTAAAATTGTGACCAACTGTATGCTTTCCTCTTCTTCCTCGTTGTACTGGAATCACTCCAGGACTTTGGAAAATGTTTTTTTATTTATCTGTGTGATGGTTCAGGGGACATCTGAGGTCTAAAGGAGTCAGTCACTTAGAAAGCCAGATGTTAAACAGATGAGAAGCATGGAAAAGATGATTACTGAAACAATGATTTTTGAGTGAAAATAACAGCTTGTAGCAGGTTAGCCTGTCAATTTAAAATTAGAAGATGACTAACTGGCTCAGGATCATATTTGTAAATCCAAATGTTTAAATACTAGTGTACCTATGCATTAATAAAATACAGAAGCTAAAAACAAAATCATATCATAGTCTTCAAGTAATAAAACAAAGACTGGTGCTCCACATTGCTCTTCTTTAATATTCAAGGTGTGTTGATATTCAGTTGACACCATCATAACGTTTGAACCACGCTTTGCAAAACTCATATTAGGCAAACATTGACCAAAGATCATAGAAATAAGTTTGCTGAATTAATTGGGGAAAAGAAATACAAGAAGGGGATTTCATAGATGAGGTTCTGAAATTAAGGCTAAACTCTGATGATGGCTCGGCAGACGGGCTTCTAACTTCATGTGATGAGCAGGTTAAGTGGGGTGAAAATAATACTTTGGTAATCAAATACAATTTACCACACTATAATTTAAGCAAGGGACAAAAGTTCAACCAATTGTATGTAAGGGAATTGGGAAAGTAAACCCTGTGAACTGGTTCAAAGGAAAAGCAAGAGAGGTGAAATTAGTATCTGCACTTGCAAGATACATTTTGGGTAATCACTTTAAGAATGATCTTTGGTTATAATGCCTTTTTTTCAGCTATTTGTCTTGAAATAAAAATTAGCTTGTATTAACAACTGCATGAGTCCTTAAATTAAAACTTAATTTATGTATTCATTTATTTTAACCTTCATGTACTAATTTAAATAACTTCTTGACAAATTTGGTAAAAATTTCAATTCACCAACAGGGACTTACTACATAATACATAACTTAGTTTTTATCAATGTCTGATCAAATATGTTGCATAAGGTGGCAGAAGAACAGAAATTAATATAAAGAAATGGCACACAAAAATGATAAAGAATAAACGAGTGGACGTTGTGGAATGTCACAGGCAAACAGACTAAAATTTCAGGGTTCGTCCAGCACTACCCGCATCTGACTTGGCCTCACTATAACCAGCCAAGCATCTCTCCATCTCTCCGTTGTTCCCTCTATCGACTTTTGAAGCGGCCTGTTCACAGTCGTTATTTGTCTGCTTCTCTCACAGCCTCCTTTCTAATGATCAAAGAGGTCATCTGTAGACTTAAGCTGCACCTGTCACTCAGCTTACACGGTCTGTCAGTCATTTACCAGCACTTTGTCTGTTGTAGATAATGCCCCATTCAAGCATTGTGCTGTAGCTCAGCTGTATTTATTGAATTAGAGTTTATTCCTAAAATTCAAAGCAAACCACAAGAGCTGAAGACACACTTTAAAATATTTGTTTCCAAATCATATTTCTGCTGTGGTTTAATTTTGTAAATTTGTTCCCCAAAATGCTTGCTTTCCAGCAGTTTAACTGGCTATTTTTAGTCAATTACACTGCATAGACCAACCAAGGAGAGGAGAATGGATGAGGATATTTAAGAACTCTTTGTATCTCTTACTCCTGGCTGTGCGGCACAGCTCTCAGTCCCCCCTCTCAGCATCAGAGAGGGATTGATAGATAATGCTACTCAAGCAAAAGATTTGCCCCCTACTAACATTCAGCATGTCTGAACAATGCATGCACTCTGGCAGTGACACTAAGTATTATGATAATGTATGGCTCAGCAAAATGATAGATGTTAAACAGCTCGACCTGGCTGCACCACGCACTGATGAGCACCATGCACGCTGATAGTGCCAAGTCATCCCACACACTGCATAAGGCTCCCCAAAGGCACGCAAACTATCAAATCAACATAAGAGGGAACAGTCTAGCAACAGCAGCAGAGGAGGATGGTCTTTTAAATAAATCTAAAAGCGCTGTTAGGCATATCTGCTTAAATGTCCAGGATAAAATGTTGAATTCCCCAGAGATTCTCATAAATCCTCGGAGATTCCCTACAGAGCCAGAGTAAGAATTTGCACAGCACAGAACATCTGTTCAGATTGTTGCTGTACAAGCCACATGTATTAGTTATAAGGAAACATGGCATATTGGAATCTGGCCTTAAATCCAAAATTATGGTGCAGTTTCGTGTCACAGGACACAGGCTGTGAACAAAAGTAGAGCTGCAAATCACTCATTGGGTACGGTTTACTAACTGACACCTGCAGCCATACCCATCATTCACTTGAAATAAAGTCAAAGCTTTCTTAACCACACATTGCAATTTCAAGGTAGGTTTCTAAATGCAGAAAGCAAAATCACTATGAAGTTTAGAATTTTAGATATCACAAAAGTAAATAAATTATCCCAATTTAGTACTCTATTGCTCTGACTTTAGCATATTATGCCAATGTTTACTACAATAGACACCATAACACTGAAGTTACAACTTTCACTAATTCATATGGGAAAATTTAAGACTACTTCAGAGGATTATGTGTAGTTAGATCTGACATATGACTAATCTTTTAAACATGCAATACAGTGGTTTAAGTGGGGAGGTTTCAATGATAATCTGCAAAGAGTTTATTTTCTGCAAGTCAATTGCAATTTAATGCAAAACAGAAGCTCTCAAATAAGCATGTATTTGTATCTAAATACAAATTATTACTGGACAGCATAAAAGGTAGCATGAAAGAAAAAATGTTAAATAAATCTACTGAAAATAATTGAAAAAATTCACTATAGCTGTGTTTGTTTTTAAGACATATCGCTTGTTTGGTCTTTGATGATGTTTTATTTAGATTTATTTCTATTCTACATATATTTATGTATATGTTCAATTCAGTTTAAGTTATATATATATATCTATATATATATATAATATAGATATATATAATATATATATATATATATATATATATATATATATATATATACAAAAGTAGAGCTGCAAATCATATATGTGTGCACACACTCTATATGTGTGTGTGTGTGTGTGTGTGTATGGAGCCATTCTAAAACAAAGTTAGACCTTTCTCTCTTTCTTTCTTTCTTTCTTTCTTTCTTTCTTTCTTTCTTTCTTCTTTCTTTCTTATTTCTTTATTTCTTTCTTTCGAGTAATTAAGAATCAAGCTTAAAAGTTAAGAACCACTGTGCTTCTGTCCTGATTTATCACACATTGATAGATCAGGAGACATGGATATGGTTTAGATGAATGGCCACTAACAAAAACTCATCCATATAATGCATGGGTGACATCTTATTAAAAGTACTTGTCTATGTTCCCCACGTAACTTTTAATGTCACGCAGGATGGAGCAGACATAACGCATACATCAGAGTGGCCTTGGTGGAGGATGATTTGAACGTGCACACAGTCTGGCTTTGGAACCGGATTACCCTTCCTGTGGTGACTATCCTCAGGAGTGTTGACATTCAGGGATGGTTGAGGATGGGCGCAAATAATATGAACATCAGGAATCGATCGTCAAGGGTGTCAGAGAGGAACAGTGGAATGAAGAGGAGCAAGTCCAGCAGCAGCAGCTGATGGCTGGAGGAACAGGTGGTGCATGGATGTCTTCAGGGATGCACACACAGAGCAGCAGGGCTCAGCCCCAAGCTCATTCCCTCCACAAGGCATTTAAATAGTGTTAAGCAATGCGATCATGACCTGTATCCACTGCCTTACATCATACATACATTTACAAGCTAGTGACATAATATTGACAAGAGTGAGCTGATCATTTATTTTTCATTATACATTTTTGGATGCATTTAGATCTTTGAAGTGGTCATTTAACTGTGTGGGTAAGTGTGTGACAGAGATAAGAGTTTTATCTAGCAGGACATAGTTGAATATTAAAGTGGATGGCTCTTTTAAATTATTGTTCTTATTTAACTCATCCAAAGCAATAAAATATAAACTAGTTTTTTTTAAACAATTTTATTTGTATTACTATTATTATTATTAGTAGTAGTAGTATTATGTATTATTATTATTATGTTTTCAAAACGAATGCTTTTAGTTTGCGGAGCTAAATAAAAATGTACGAGACATTTGAATGATTCAAGATGTATGAACAGACATTTGCTCAAGCAAACTTTAGCACTTTCTTGGTTTTTTTCACAGTGTTTAGGTTTTTTATTATGACTACCACGTTTTTTTATCCAAACACCCTACCCGCTACCATTTATTTTTATCACCAGCATATCATTAGACCATTGATCGATCCCTGATGATCCCTGTCCTGTCTGACTAATTACTGAGCGAGCACAGAGCCCGATAGTTTTGGAAAATAAAGGGGTTGGTTTAAAGGGTGGGGGGATTGGAACAGAGCAAGCCAGAAGATGATGCACGCTGGATCTCAGCCTCCACTATAATCCCGCTTTGTACTTCCTGACTGCAAAGCCGCCCACGCAGCACCATTACAACACAGCTGCCATGTAAATAGTATTTTCACACAGTTAATGACATCCGAAAAGTAAGGCAGCCTATCAGCCAACTAAAAGGTCAGAGCTGCATGCCAGCACCAGCTTAATCCCAGAGGCTGATTATCTGATAGTGGTTTGCATTTTCCGCTCCCGGGAAGGCATTTACTTCTATGTGACAATCGGCACTAAATGCACCTTTTTTCTTAAGTTACAGAGAAATGCAGCTACAAAATAGCAGCATCCCGTAGACTTGCCCGTCCACTGTCCCGCCCCCTTCACTGGCCTCACCAGGAGGTGCAGCACACGAGAGTCAATGTAAACACACACAAAGGCGTTTTCAGCTGTAGTATTCACGTGGACTCGCTTGACGCCGTAAAAATTAACACTCCACTTTCCACGTGCCGTCCGCGGAGAGTGTATATATATATATATATTATATATATATATATTTTATATATATATATTATATATATATATATATATATATTATACACACACACACTTTCCCAGTCCTCTGCCCCACTGCTCAATCGGAGCTATTTTTAATTTCTTCCTCCGCTGTATTTCGTCTCTGTACTCTTTCTGTCTCTTATGTGTGCTATATCTCTCCACAGAATCACAAAAGTAAGGAGGGCAAAGCAACCAACCTTTATGCATTCCCGTAAACCTGTCTTTCAGTACAGTGAGTTCATATATCTTTCCGAATTCCTCAAACAGGGGTTTCAGGTCTTTTTCCTCCAGGTTTCTGGGTATCTGACCGATGAAAAGCTTGATGGCGTCGTGGTCCTTCATTGGAATGGTGTTCTGGCCGATGGTAAGCCCGTTCATCCTGCCGGCGCTGTTCGTGGTGCTGAATCCATTCTCTTGCTGCACTCCGTTTGCAGTGACTGTAGCCATCTTTCCTCAATGGGCCGACGGGCTACTCTCTCTCTCTCTCTCTCTCTCTCTCTCTCTCTCTCTCTCTCTCTCTCTCTCTCTCTCTCTCTCTCTCTCTCTGTGTGTGTGTGTGTGTGTGTGTGTGTCTCTCCTCTCTCTCTCTCAGTGTAGTCAACTGCACAGTGTCAATGTGCACACCCCCTCCCCTTCTTTATATCTTCCTCGCTTCCCACTCCTCCTCCGGTTTGTCTCGCTTTCTCTCCTCCTTTTTTACAGCCTATGAGCTGCCTTGGAGTTAGTCGTATTTATTTGATCTTGTGCTTTAAACGTATTTCTATTTTCGCATCGTCCCAACCCCTTCCTCTCCCAACCAACACACGCTCACAGAGTGCTACTTTTTCCCGTAACATCAGTTCATAGTTTTATGGACAGACCACGCCCCCTCGTTGATTCACACCATGGCTCAGACGAATGGAAGCGGAGGATGCATGTGCATGGCTCCCAAAAGGCAGCGTTGGAATGTAAACATTTGTACAAAGTAAAATCCTTCAGATATTTTGAGTGCATTGCAAAAGCAGCTCACCTCTTTTGAAAGTTTTCCACATTTTGGGATGTCATTACCACACATATCGGTGTATTTACATTTCTATGTAGAAGACCAACACAAAGTGGCTCAAAGGAAGGAAGGAAGTAAGGTAGGAAGGAAGGGTAATATTGCTTGCATTTGCCACAGCCTCATTCACTCTGATACAGCTAAGTAAATGCATACATTTGCCTTTATAAGTCATGTAATTAAAAGACAAAGCTTGTGTGTTTAATATTCACACTATAAATAGAGCTGTCATCAGAAGGCCACATAGAAATGTTAGGGGACAATAGAAATAAACAGCTTTATCAAGGCCCAAATCAGATAGGTCAGGTTAGAGTTGCAGGTTACAGTTGTAGACAAGTTTAAAGAAGGGTTAGTTTATAAAACAATATCCCAAGCATTGAACATCTCACAGAGTACTTTATAATCCATCATCCAAAAATGGAAATAGCATGGTCAAACATCAAACCTGCCAAGACATGACCATCCACTTAAAAATGATAGGCCTTGTTAGGAGAGCATTAATCACAAAAGCAGTAATTAGGCCTATGGTGACTATGGAGGAGCTGATGGGAATAAGAACAAATGTTTTGGTGCCACACTAAAATGGTGTATTGTCCTATAGGTAAATGTTAATGTTGATGTAAATTCAGTAGTTTTTCTTATTTAAAATTACTTGATAAGGGGGTTGACAGAGGCTTAAAAATCTAGCATTGATTCACTCAGGTTTACCTTAAAAAAACTACAGATAAGAATCAAATCCATGTATCCAAGCATCCCCTTAGAAAATCCTTTAAAGGGTTGAGATTTGTGCCTGTTAATTTTTTATTATTCAAGGATTTTTAAGTATAAAGAAACTGATTATCAATGTACATTTCTCTTTCTGAATGACTTGAAAAGTTTCGAAATCAAAGTAAAATACAACAGTTTGAAATTATTTCTGCTTAAACCCTGGAGCCACCGTTTGTCACTGTCCATGGTGCTGAAGCCACACTGCTTTTCACAGACCGTGAAATAGATTGTTGGAGCTACAATCTCAACTGTAGATGTTTGCGTTGCAGATTCTTCATACCCTCCATCTGTCTGCTGTGCACATTTTTGTTCTTTTTCTCACACGCAATCAAACAATGATGCATTCAGTACCACTCTTTAGAGTGGGTTTGTTTTTTTTGTTTTTGTTTTTTTTTTATATGCAGGGTAGCGTGTGGCCTACTGGTATCTTCTAATCCCCACCATGCGTAGAAAGCCTTAATTAATGCAGATGGGAATTCAACATCAATACTAGACTAGCCTATCTTATTTCAGTGATAATAAACATGCTTGAAATGACTGTCGTTTCTATGGATCTTGTTATGTGTCAATTATTGATTTGTGTGTGGCAAGTTTGCCATAACCATGTGAAAACACGGCCTCCTCTCAGTGTCTAGAATACTTAAATCGGCCCTGTGGAGAGCTTGAGAATGTCTATCACATGTCAGCAGTGCTGGGCTATACCTGGGCCTGACCTTCGATCTGTATGTGGAATTTGGTAAGTGAAAATGGTTTTCTGATTACATTAAAAAAATTGAAAATATGCTTGCTCACTCAAGTGCATTCATAAAACAGGCATAACCTCTGTTAGGTTGTAACTAATTAGGTATACAAAGATGTAATTAAATAGTAATGATCAGTTTGTTCCACCACCTCTGCTAATAACAGCAATAAGTTAGCCTCCAAACGAGATAAAATAATGATCTATCTGTCTGTCTGCCTGCCTGCCTGCCAGACTGCCCACCGCCCCTCCCTCCCTCCCTCCCTCTCTCTCTCTCTCTCTCTCTCTCTCTCTCTCTCTCTATCTATCTATCTATCTATCTATCTATCTATCTATCTATCTATCTATCTATCTATGCTTACATATGTAAGATTGTGAGAGGAATCATTGCAGTGACAGGTGTTAAAATGTTCCTGAATACCTCATTTGGTCACTTGGCAGTAGAGAAGTATGTTTTGATGGATTACAGGCTGTGTGCTGCACGGGACTTTTGAGTGTGGGCTCGTTTCTGATGTTTGTCAGAGCAAACTGGTCTTTTGGGGACGATTGTTTTTGTGGAGCAAGACTAACATCTGGTATTGCATTTTCTTTGTTCTAAATATTTATTTATTTCCTGTTTGTTCACATCTTTGTACTCCTTAAAAACATTATGCAGCTTTTCTTCTTAATACAACAGGTCTCCCTTGGCAAAACCATCAGGGCCACTGTTTCCCAGAAACACATAGCTAATTTGCCTTAAGTGCCAGTTTATTAGCTTTGTGATTTTGTTGTTCTGCTTCTCTCTTTTCTCTGCAAAATAGCTTGCCTACACAGCTGTGCAGACAGCGGACTGCCAGCAAAAAGAAATGCAGGTACTGCATGATCTCTCCAGTTATGCCCATGTGTATGCAACTCATTTGTGCACACACAGGCAAGCATATCTTAAATGTTGACAAGGTTTTCTTCTTGTCTGTGCCAGCCTCAGCACCTAGATGAGGTCGCACAGGACACATCCTCTGATTGCGCTTCTTTACCACAGAAGGGTTGCCAGAATTATTTGAGGCTTTTGTCAAGTGGAGGCACACTTGGAAAGAAGAGCTACATAGATGAGGAAGAAATACCTCAGGAATCTCGCAATCCTGGAAACACATTTAACTATAATTATCTTTCTATTATTTCATGATCAAAACTACATTTTCACATCAGGAATCACAATCCTAACTGAGACTGAAACTGAAGTAAGGTGTGAACATGTTACATGTGTCAAAAATCATTTCCAGGCTATTGCAAAAATTATTTTCCCTGGGGAATTTACATAGAAGGACTCTAATTTTCCACACCTGAGTGAGTGCCATTTCTGATTTTATTGCCCAAATGTTTCACACCACTGTCAAGGTGACTTGTTGGAATGTCACAGACACATCACTTGAATCTGCTTCAAAACATATAGTTCTTGGAAAAAGCCAATTAGTGACATAAGTCATGCATTGTGCAATAACAGCAAGGCTTCGTGCACAGTTTCTTTATGCTGTCTGTTCATTATCACATAAAACTAGAGAGATGGAGACAGCCAAGTTTAATGTTGTCATGCATGAACATTTTTCCCTGTCTGTTTTTCAGAGCATAAGTCCAAAAGGAGAGCAGGCATTGATATTCACGGCACAGCCAGCTTGAGGTGCGACAGTATTTTTGTAAATCTGTGAGTGTATATGGAAATACTGGAGCTGTCTCAAACCTCAACTGCAGTCTTTGCGTAAGGGAGGAGTACATTTGTTCCCCCCAAGACACTCACACACACAGAGGCGGTCGCACACGCTCTGGAAGATAAAGAACCACTCACTCAGAAGCCACAATTTTCTCTTAAAAATACAATATCTCACCAGTTTATTTGCTTTAGTGCTACAGGGAAAATGTAGGAGTGATATAACAACATTGTTTTGGTTAAATTAAATCGTGCTGATTTTTATTTTATAAAGGTAAATTACATGTTTTTTTGTTTTTTATTCTCTTTATGGTTTGTGTTTCATGTGCACTGATGTTGGTGTGCTGTGGAATGATAAGCAGGTGCCTTGCTACATGTTTAAGTTTACCACTGATGCAAAGAGTGGAATAAATAAGAGAAAAACAAATAAGAGGTCATGGAGACCACAGTGAATCATCTGCTTTCTGAAAGCTAATGAATCCAGCAATCCTCTGTATGGGCCTCCCTTGAGTACTGTCCTACCAGTTTTACTTACCACATGTAAATGCAGCATTTTGCTTTTGGTTTGTAGACTCTAAATATTTTCACCGTATATTCAATATGTGTGGGCTGTGAATATCATTTACTACCAGAACTTTTCAAAAGTTTGGTAAGTATATTAACAAATGTATGAACCTTACATGTTTTCATATGTTTTGTGATGACAAGTATTTGCAATTATAGAGTAAAGCACAGGTAATTTTTTGCTAAACATGTAACTGAAAAGCATGTATTACTTGTGGAAAATCATTGCACACTTTGAAGGTTTTCCAAAATTTGTTACTACACAATATACATTTCTACATCTGAAATGCTTGTGGGGAACTAATTCATATGTGGACGTTTTTTACCACACTTGTTCTACATGGTAATTCATAACATAATATTTAAAAGATTTTTCCACAGTTGTTTCATGTTATTTCACAACATAATTTCTACATGTAAAAACTTTGAAAACTTTTCAAGTGAAAAGTTTTAAAATATATTTTTTCCATGTTAGTACATAATATAATTGTTATATAAGAAACATCTCTAAAAACATTTTACAAATTCAGTATTTTCCACCTGTTCACAAGTTATTACATGATAAAATATTCACATGTCAATCACATGAGAGAACCTTCCACACATGAAATTTAACTCCAGTTTTTTTGGTGGATTAGAAAATTACAAAAAAGCAGACACAAAGGTCAATTATGGCAATATTAATACCACTAACATTCAGTTGTTTCAAGAGAAGTACTTATTGGCACACAAACCGCAATATCTGGGCAAAGTAAGACTAAATTTAAAGAAATTTTTGCCTCCCATCTTTTGTCATTTACAATGTCTTATTCAGGAGTCATAGATGGTCCTTTGTAAAGCAGAGATTATTGTAAGTCCAAGGAAAAAGTAGTTGTCTGGCAATTGGAAGGTTGTGAGTTTGATTCTAACTTTCTCCACCACATCATAAAGCTTCTTCGGGAAGAGCTCTAAATTGCAGTGTATCGTGTATAAATGTGTCTGTGAGTAAAGATGTGTCAATGGCAATTTAATTTTAATGTGCCTCGAATGGTGGCATGACACTATAAGGTCAGTCCATTTACCATCTGATATCACATGGGTTTTAGATGGGCATCACAAAGAAATTTACATTGGGATTGTGTAACCCCTATATGTTCCACAGGAGTGGAGTCTTTGACAAATTTAATACATTATTTATCTGAAATTTCAGAGACCTTAATTAGATTCACATATGATTTTTTGCACATGTGAAACTCATGTTCAATCTTTGTTAAATGTTTGCATGATTTGCAGCAGATTGTGCAACTCAATAATGCTGGTATGGTGCATGTGTATTATTTTGAGTTTGGTGTTCAGGGGGTAAATCTGGGCACATTCAGCCTTCCCTCTCACTCCCCTTCCCTCAGGATGTTGTTGCAAAACTGATGGCCCTTTTCTGTCAACCCAGATTTCTCCGATATGGATTAAAAAGTACCTGCGGCTGCATGAGAACAAAATCTGTAACAGAAGTCTGTACAACTCCTTTATATACTCGTATGCATTCATGTAAAACTCACTTTTGAACATGCAAAAATGTAATTTTTTTTTCTTTATTTGAAGTTTAGAGATACACATTTGAATTAATGCTGTTTTATTGTTGAAAAGTGCTTTCAGGCCCAAAAACATGTTTAAGTTCAGTTTCAGTGACACAACATTGCTTAAGCAGCTTCAGTGTTAGCACAATAAAACATTTTCTTCATTGTTTGAGAGAGAAAAGCTGACTGTAGAATGGGGATGATGTGGTCAATGGATGGCTGAATTTGATGAAAATGAAACTCGAGATGCAGACAACATATTTAACTCTCCAGGCTGCTGTTGAAGTTCCTCTGGAGAATAGTCTTTAAACCAGTGATTCAAGATAAGGCAGGAGTGAAAATTGTTTGGATTAAAAAAAGTCTGTGAGACTGTTTGTATTAATGCGTTACAAAATAGAACCCCAAAATAGAAAAAAACATGGAAGTGTACATTTTAAAGCAGTGAGTGAGATGAGTTTAGCTTAAACAGCAGAGAGAGAGGGACAGAGAATCGTTGTCTCTCTCTTCCTGCATCAATCTGGTTTTTAATGCTTAATTGGTGCGGAAATCAGATAAAACATGTTGTGGTTTCCACTGAAATATTTCAGGCTGTTTTTTTATTTCCTTTTTGTCATATTTATTAACCAGAATATCTGAAAATCGGCCAGATTATATTTTACCCCTCATACATTTCCTGTCCTGTTAGTCTAACAAGGACTTATACCAGCTACATACAATACTGTGCAAAAAGTCCCTAGATTATTTGTTTCTATTTTGCTTCCAAGCATTCACAGCTCCTTTTAACCTTTTAAGTGTGAGAGTTCCACCACTTTTTTGAACATGCACAAAACCCTCATGGTGAGATCCTGGTGGAACCTGGTAGCAGCAGTGGCAGCTTGTTGATGTGTGGCACCTGTCTGACTTGGTGGTCAGAGAATTTAAAGGATGAGTGGCCACAATGGCCTTGTGCCAAGGCTACAATCTTATGCTCACATCTGGTGTGATGAGCCTTTTGGCACCAAGCCCACTGGAAGCATTGGGCTCTACAGTCCTTTGGCTCCAACAAAAAGAATTGTACCAAGTAACTGAAGACAAAAAACTACGATGCCCAAAAGCAGAAAAACGAATTATACAATGCTCAGGTCCCTTTCCCATGTATATCACTATGCACTGGGTCCCCTGTGTAATAGGGAAAAAGAGGCACCTACTCCTCCAAATTGCGCACATAAGCAGGTTGGTCGAACACCAAGGATTGCTATGAGTTAACCAGGCTGCAGTTCAAATGCAAAATCTATCACTGAAGCTGTGAAAAAAGCCCTAACATTGTGTTTAGTAATGAGGAGGAAGGCAAAGCATCAAATGGGAAAAATTGCAACAAGTTGCTACTAAAATAAATTCAGGACTTTTTATCTATCATGCATTTTTTTTCAGATGTTGATAAGCCACAGATTAATTCTTTGAGTTTAGAAGTGTTTTTGATCTTTAGTGATTCATGGAGCAGTGTTATGCCCACATAAGGGAAATGAAGCCATAAAAAATCCTGTTAACATAAACACTTTGAAAAATCTTTTTAAAAAGCTTAAAGAAATTAAACACAAAATGTTTTGAAAAAATCTGTCTGAATGGCTCAAGACTATTGCACAGTACTGTGTTTCTCACAAAAACAAAGAAAGGTGAGCTCTGTAATGTTTTACTCTTTATTCAGTACTCCTGCAAATTATGTTTATTATCAATTTGCCATTGGAGTGGAATTATTTTTAATAAATTCTTAAATTTTAAGAAATTGTGTGTATGTATTCAATATGTGTCCAGAGTTTAGCTGTTCAGTAATGCCAGAGCTCGATTCACTCTTTCATCTATTACGCATGATCATGATAATGATCATCTAATACCACGGCCTTATGAGGCTGGCATTCCCCGGACTGTACTTGACAAACTTAATGGTAATTTAATTAAATATTAAATAATATAAGCATCCTAATTGCACAACAGTTATTGGCATTTATTTCAAAACTAGTATATATTTTTTCTTAAAGAGTTTAGCTATACAGATGAAAAAAACTGATTATCCATCTCTCTGAGGTATCAGCTAGACGGTAAACTTATCAGAGCTCATGTTATTTTAGAGTATGCAAGAACATTTTACCTTTTGTTCAGAAATTCAGGGTTTTGCAATAATCTTTATTCCATTAAGGTAGTTTCTCGTTTTAACTTTAAAGTCAGTAAAGGCGCTGAACCTTTTAGGTTCTATTATTGCTAAAGAAAAACAATGATAATTGGCTATCTGCATGCATGTGGAGAACACGGTTATCCCAATGCATTTAACTAAAAAAGCCTGAACCAAAATAACCAGTTATACAAGTAACCACAAAGTAAATGTCCTTCATTTGTATGAATAGGCACTCAATGATTCAACATGCCTCTCATTTATACACTGGGCAAAGCTAACATCATGACTAAAGAGTTTAAAGGTTATTGTTATTTTAGCAGCTTGCAGAGACAGGAGATTTGAGAGCTATAGTCAGAAGTGTCTTTAATATAAACAGCTCCTTGAGCCTGCCATTACCAACAGTACCATCAGCAAAATGTCAGCAGTGTCTGAAAACATCAGAGTAAAATTGTTATTTCAATTTACAGAAGCATGCACTGTCAGATGTTTTGGATATATAAACTTAAGGCAAACAAAGATTATGAAGAATAAAACCTGTTCATAACACAATAAAAAAAATCTTACTGTGAAGCTTGACTAAAACTGTATGCAAAAATAAATGACAATGTCTCAGTGAATTGGGCATGTCACAACATTCAAGCCTTTAAAAAAAAATGTCACAAGGAAAACTGGACATAACCTAAAACGCAATGCAAAAGATGATAAAAGACAGGAGGTATACACATTTTTGGCAGTAATAAACCACAGCCAACATAATGAAAATTTGTAACATACTTCAGGCAACAGAAATGAAAACAACTGTGAGATACATATGATTTGGTATTTTTAGGTTACTTTATTGTTATGACTTAAACAATTAAATGTTTTAACAAAAAATTACACAATATACTGTATGCTGTGACTATGAATCTGAATATATTATTTAATATTTAATATTAATACTTTAATATTTTATCAAATAATATTTTGGTCTGTTAAGGGTTGTCCTGTGAATACCAGCCCAGTAATGCGGTGGTATTAGGACAAAATCGAAAAAGGTGAGCCAAGCTCTGACATGATTGAACAGCAAAACTCTGCACACACATGGAATGAATTCACACCATTTCTTAAAATACAAGAATTTATTAACAAAAATAAATCAACTCAAAGTCAAACATATTTCAATCAACAAACTCTTTACTATGCTAAAACAATCCAACTAAACTACCAAGCAGAATTAAAGAATAGGGAAATAAATGGGTATGCAATATAAACAAGTTGATTAAAGTGGGTTTAAAACCCCTGCAAAAGAGTGATGCAACATTACCATGCAATGTTTATGTTTGAGAACCAAGGATTATTTTGAAGAATCTGGAAATTAAGTTAAATTAGTCTTGGAACCAACTTAGGAAATAATCAGCGCAACTTTAGGCAACCAGTCACAATGCAAGATCAGATAAAATATTATTTTATCAAAATAATGTTTTAAAGAATGATCTGCTGTATAAAACCAACATTCTGGGTGACTAATTCTCAATGGTGTCTCATTAGCTGCCTTTATTCATTAAAATATTTAAAGAAATATTATTAAGGAAGTAATAAAATATTTAAGGAAATATTTTGGAAAAGAGCCAAATCTTTCTGGAGAAATGGGGCTTAATAGTGTTTACTTAGTTATCAAGTTTAGTAAAATAATGTTTAGGGAACTATTATTTAATGGATTGAAAACTAACAACCTTTCTGGGTGAATATTCTTTAGCAGGCAAGCACGTGTTCTTAGCTGTTAGCAGCTAAAGCTAATGAAAGAAGCTGATAGCTTCGCACCAGAATCAAACACACACCTTTAAAATACTGTTACTAAAAGGGTTAAAATGCATAAGCGCGGACGGTGCGTTATGGCCAATCTTCTGTTTAAAATAACCCTTTAAATAAAGTTTGTCTTAACTTTAAAAACACACAAACACAAAACACAAAACTGAGCACGTGTGCTGCAGATAGCCTGCTAGCACCAAGATAGCACAGTTTCACAAACAAAACAAAACTTCATAAAATGAAAACGTTTAGATCATTTCATCCTAAATCACTTCTCTCTGCCCAAACCTAACCTCGTTTGAACCGTGCTGAGGAAAGGTGTCCGGGCGACGACAAAGTTTGAAGAAGCTCTGTGAACAAAAGGTTAGCTACAGCTAACGTCCGTAGCTGTCGCTGGGCGGCTCGTTCTGTCGGCCGGCCAACTGCACAGTTGCTACGGTAACCACGGTGATGTGGTCCCTGTTGTCCTCCTTTCAGACCGGGAAACTGCTTCACTCTGCGTCGTAGAGACAGCGTCTCTGCTGGGAAACTCTCTGGAAACAAAGTTTGATCTGTAGACCTCAGAGAGAAAGTCAAGCAACGCTTGTACCTTAATTATCCCGTTCATGAATGAATCTACCGGATACACGAACAGTAATTCATTTGTACTTAACTTAGTGCATATGATCGCGTGATCTTATGACACCCTTGGATCCAGTTTGAAGAGTGATGTCTGTTTGCCTGCAAAGAGACATTAGCGCGCTGTGTCTCTCCTGTCCAGTCCCGCAGGGGAGCAGTGTGAAGAGATCGGTTCCTTGGAAAGGGGGTGCTTTTATACAGACAGCGGCATCATGGGAAGTACCCCTTTCCCTGGCTGTGCCGGAAGTAGGTTAATGCAATTTATTTTGAAAGTTACAGAAAAGTCTGTACCGGACTTCATGTTGTAATCCATGGCTGTGGGTCCCAACAATACGAACCAGGACAGTCACTGGTTTATATTTCTACTTGATAAATAATTTACTAGTATTTGTAGTAGAGTAACAGAAAACCAATGATCAAGACATGCAGTCTGGTTGCAAGGGGTGTGTCAAAAATAACAGCATTATGGAGTTCAATCAGTGAGGCCATTGATTCTGTGAATAATAAGCAGCTTTCAAAAAGGTTGGTTGTATTTAACTATGAAAACTGCAAATGTAAATATTGGTTATACTGCATTTCCTTTTGGAAGTCTGAGTAAAATGGTTTCCAGGCATTTTTTAGAAGAAAAGCGTACTTTAAATAAAAGTTGATGGAAATGGGAAATCATATAAATAAGTGTGAAAAATGATTGGCTACTAAGCTAAAATGATCTGAAATGCTTTAAAATCTAAATAAAAACTAGAAGTATTTGTAAGACAAAAAAGAAACCACTATTCCAGTGGATCGACGAAGTGCCCAAATAACAAAAACTTAGACAATGATTAGCACCTGGGTGACTGAAGATGTCTACAGTTATCGGGGAGCAAAATGACAAATAGTCTATGCCTATGTGAGGCCTAGTTTTTGCCAGGAAACCCCTGCAAAGTTATAACGGTGAAAAAAAAATACAAAAGCTGATGAGGTTACAGTAACACGTTTACATTTTATGTATTGATGAAAGCAAGATTTTAATTTTTGGATGTAGGGACTCCAGATAGTTTAAACAACCAACAAACATTTCAAGCCACAGTACACTGAGTAATGGGGGCTCAGGCTTCAAACTATCTGGTCTATATATTCCATAGTAAGGATCCTGGATGAGTTTAAATATATCAAAGTACTTGAAGAAAACAACAGATGTAGAGTAATTGTAGAATTTATTCCAATTGTTGTACTTTTTGCATCAAATGTGAAGCAGTTGTCAGAAGCAGCATTGATTCAACTAACTATTAATTCAGCCATTAATAGGAAAGCTAAATCTTTTATATCAATTTTATAAAGAAATTATGTCAATTTGTCTTCATTTTCTCTAGTTATTATTTTTTGTAAAACATGTAGTACCTAATGCAATTGTGTGTAAGAAAATGCTATCATAATGATTTTGAGCTTTACTCACTTTTTTACCCACACTGCTAATGAACATAACCATGTATCAGCAAATAACACTAATTTGTAACTCAAACAGTCCATGTGACTCAAAGATGCAACAAAGAGTCTGTGATTTTAGTCTCTTATTGATTAATTTACATGTTTTAATATGGTGTCACTTTTTGCTGTTTATGTTCCCAGCCATGGAATGAAATATGGACTAAACTGTACAAAGAGAACAACAGACTGGTAAAATTCTGAATCCCAGACTGTACAGTATTAACCTACTTTTAGGACAACCCCAGGAAGGAGGAGTCACAGCTGGAATCCCGTCATTGTAAAAAACACAGCCCTGTTGGAAGGCCAAAATAAGACCAGTCGGCTTACTCTTAATTTTTGAGCTTCTGTAGGAAAGGATTCTAAGCCAGTGATTACCCTAGAAGAGACAATGAAGTGATTTTCCCCACTGTCTGAAGAAAGTGGCATCGAAACTGTAGTCTGAGCAGAAGCTTTCCCTTCCACGGCCTCTTTGCTCATCGCTTTCGACGCAACTCTTCAGCCTTCGGACTTCCTTTCCTCCTATTTATCAGAATGGTTCACATAAAGAGAAAATTAGTTTAGGAGAAAACAATCTGAGTATTTTTTGTTTCATTGTGTTTTGCTTTGTTTGTGGTGCTAAAAGCTAAACTATTTGAGTGCTTGCAGGCTACCTGCTAAGCTAATCCTATTGGCCAACGAGGCATTGATATTCGTCGCCACCAATTTCAGTAGTTCATCAGTCCCTGTGATGGCTGAATACACTACATTACAAATCAATTCTCAAAAAGGTTATTGATTTCTAATTCTGCAAAAAATACTTTAAAAATATTCAATTGAAATAATATTGTATGTACATATTTGAATTGCATTGTGGACGGGTTTTTAAACACATGCAAATTGTGTTCCTAATTAGGTCAAACTAATCTGACCTGAGCCCAATTTCCTGAAGACATGCCAAGGTTCTTAAACAAACACATTCACACTCAACTGTGATATCATTGCATTGTTTTATATTGGTTATGGTTTATTTCTCTGCTATGTTTTATTGTTTATTAGCTTTCCTCATTTTTTCATTCTTGCTTAGTATTTTTTAGTTGAGTGTTACTATCCTAGTTAATGAGTCGTTGACTGAAATACGTTGGATTTTATTTTTTTGTTAAGAAATTCTTATACTTTGGAAAATCACTTGTGTTTGTTCTGTGTATGTGTGCAGGGCTCAAATCCGCACTTTCATCTATTGTTCTAAAATACCACAGGACAGTATTCACAGGACAATACCTGAAAGACCGAAAGTTGTTTGGCTAATGATTCCTAAACAGGTGGTGGTCCTATTTGTTAGTCTGAAGAAAATTGTATATTCTAATTTTATTAGTAATTCTGTTATTAATTAAGTGTTAACAATACATTTTAATAGTCGCTAATAGTTAAACCAATGACTTGCCCAGCAGTGATGCTCTGATTTGTTAGTCTGATTAAAAATATCATATTCTAACTTTATTAATAATTTTGTTATTAATTATTAATTATATTTATTAATGGTTGCTAATAGCCAAATCATACCTATTGTTTTATTTTATTTATTCATTTATTTTGTCATCTTTTCTCTCTCTCTTGATGGTCCTTTTGTATGTACTTGAGATTATTTGGTGTCCCATTTCAGCCATTTTCTGTTTTTTTGTGGTCATTTTGTCTTTTAAAGTCTCTTTGTGGTCATTATTCATCTCTTTTGTGCCATTTTACCTGTCTTTATTTGCCTTTTCGAGTTCCCCTGCTGTCATGTTGTATCTTCTGTGTGTATTTTACATACCTCTGTGACCTTTATAGATCTCAGTACGTGTCCACACCCCATTACCAGCTGACTTTTTGACCCTGTTCTTGCCCCAATACATTTAGTACATCTCTGGATCTTCCCCACCATTGTGCACATTTATGTGCACAAATATGTTTGTACACCGACACACAAGACGAGGTTCACCCTATATTTAAATAAGTTAGAGGAGCACATGTTGGACCCTCAAGTTGTGCTGGTCAACAGACAGATCGCACTGGAGATTAGGCGGCATTAATTTATAGGCAGGCACCATTCCAGTCCTTGAAGCAACAGTCTGCACTATGTTTTCATCAAATGTGACACACAGCATGGCAGTGTAGCTAGACTTGCTCCAGCCCCTGCTTACAAATCGAAATTTGTTCATCGTAAATGCAGCAGGGTGGGTTTTGCCAGGAAGGGGAGCTGGGTGTTTTTCTGCTACATGCCTTTTTGACAGCTTGAGGTGGGATAGGGTCCCCTCGGCAGCATCAGAAACACACATTGTTAATGGGCGTTTTTATGACACCACAGAGTTCTCATCACAGTCTATTTTTATTTTGGCAGCAGCCTCACAGGATCAACGGTGTGGCATTTAGAAGCTCATGCTGCTGACTCACGCGCAGCGTTACTTTGCAGAGCCTACACAACAAGTTCACAAGCTGTTCTGTCGCACATGTTGCCTGGCATCCTGTTCTTTTGGAGAGTCTGAACAAAAGTAACAGGCTATTTTTTTCATTAGCTTTACGATGTTGTTGTGGAGGTTGTTTGATTTCAGAATTGCTGTCTTTTGAGCTTTGGCTGAACACATCAAACTCCTGCTCTTCCTTTAAATTCTTAACATCCTTGGTGGTTTTGTTTTTGTATTTGAAACAAGAGATAGGATGCATTTGGAGAAATTAAATGATAGAAACATATCCTTTATCTGAAAATTTTAATCATTATTTAGGAAATTGGGTGTTAGTTATATAAACAGATGAAGTTTTAGAATACGTTCACTGTTCTGCACCTCTAACTGTCCTTGCTCCATTGTTTGATCCATTTTATCACTGAGGTCCATATATTGAAGTGCATGTCTGGGAATGTGCATCTCTAAAGGATTCAGCCTTAGTGTGAAATGGAAAAGATCCCCTTCTTTTGTAAGATATCTGAGGACCTCGGGGGCTCAATATTTCATTGATATTTTCTACTTATTTTCTAAGAACGTTCCATTCCCAATAGTGTGTTTCAATCCTATATAAAGCTGTTTACGTTTGTTTTGCCTTCAAGAAGGATGTGTTTTGTCTCCCCAAGCTCTCAAGGCTGTACATTAAGTACAGCTAGGGGTCCAAATACAGATGTTTCAACTCATTAATGTTTTCTGTGTTTTACTCTTTGTGAAACATCGTTCTCTGTGTTTTACTACTGTCCAAGTCCAATGAACAATACAGAACATTAGATTTTTGTTAGACATTTTTAAATCATTTGTTTAAACAGCAAATCGGGGACAATGCTCCATTGGAAACACAAAAGGGTGCATCTGGGCAACTATACACTTTGTGTTTTGGTACCTTTTATGATAAGTTTATTAATTACAGTACATTATGAATAAAGAGCACATTTGTAGAACCTTCCTTTGTGTTCTGAAGTAATCAAACATCTAATGCTGAAGAAAAATAGTGGATAATGGTATGGCAGAGCGGGAGCTTACTTAGAAAAAGAAAATGTCTTAGATATCTTACATGCAGTAGCTTACTGTAAAGGCATTAAGTAAAAGCGCCAGGCAATGAGCCTTATCCGATTCATTGTTCTGCTCTGATGGATCATTTGCAACAATCCAGAGATAAATCTGTGTTCTATTTTTGGGCTCTGACAGCTTCTACCTGTATGCAGTCGCCTGCTAGCCCCCACCCAGACAGTGACTGGCCTAATGTCTGGTCGCAGTGCCTTCCTTGAAGCACTCCTGCAAGTTAATAAATTCTGGGCCATCTGTTTCAATACAGCCCTTTCCATTACCAAGTCTCCCCCCCACCCCTAACCCTCTCCTTGGACATCTATCTAATTAACTTTCCTCTCTGCCTCTCTTTGTGCCCACTTCCAAAATGGAGAAGGAGAGGCTGTGTGAGAGGGGAGGCAAGGAGTGAAAGAGGGAAAAGGTAAATTTGTTCAACCTGATGTTTTGAGGCAAAGTAAACAGTGTGGTAACCTAGTTAGCTCCAGTGATTTTTTGTGCATTTTAGCAATGATGTTATTAATAACTATGTGAGTCTGAAGGGTACTTAGCCATGCAATAAAGAGACGGAGCACTGAGCGCCACAGCTCTGCTTTTGCTTTGGAGAAGAACACTAATTGCCGGTCTGGGAATCTAATGAAAACCTTCCAAACAAATAACAAGCAGACAATGAACTGCATATAGAGTAGAACAAAGTAAGGAGGACAGTGCTCATCGGATAATTTACAAAATGTAATAATAAGCAGTTATTTCTTTCTAAAGCTGTTAACGTTTCAGGGAAACTAAGACACCGACAATTAAAAACCATAAGACGTAATGTTAAAAAATATCACATATGTTTTAAAAAGTGTGTTATTTATGGAATAAAACATGTTTACAGTAATAGGGTTTGTAAAATGAAATAATCCAAAAAGGCTTTCTGCTACTTTATAGAAAGAGATTTACTATTTGACCCAGAAGGACATGAAATGTTCACATTTTGGCCCATGGTGAAACATAAGTCTGAAGCAAGTTAAAGATTTGTTCAAATTATCATGAACAACAGGTTTTCCTCTTGGTTTCCTTACTCAGATTGAAATTGTTGCAGAAGCTAAAAAGATGTCAGGTGCCTATAACATGAAACACATTTTTAACTGAAATCATTAACTTTGAAATCATCAAGCTGCCAAAGTGCATCTTTAATTTTGGCTTTAGGTAACACTGCACCCTGCAGAAGTATTCATAACCATTGAACATATTTCAGATTTGTCATGTTATTGCTGCAAACTTTAATTTATTTTACTGGGATTTTAAGCGATAGACATACACAAAGTGTTGTGTGATAGTGAAGTGGGAGGAAAATTCAACATTTCAGCCAGAAATGATTTACACTGATGGCAGCAATTATATGGATTTTATAGCTGTAATGCCAATAAATTTTAGTTATCTGTTAAGATATATGGGAATCCTTCAATCCATTGGCATTTTTTATTAAATTGTAAATAAAAACATACATTTTCTTAAAACTTATACATTATTTTGTCTTTTGACACACGTCTGACCAGAAATGATTTTTTTGGCTGAAGAAAAATCTCAGATAAAGGCTAGGTCTGTGGCGTGCATCACTAATAGTTGTCCTGTCGACAGATTTTACCATTGTTATGTAAAGTACGTGTGATTTATTTATTCTCTGAGTTTGTGTTTTGCACTTAGGTCAAAATGTGGCTTTGTTTTTGGGAACCACATTTTATCTGAAGGGAAGAGAGAGACAAGTTAGTGTAGTGGTAAAAATAGAGGAGCAAATGTTTGACAGCAAGCAATAAGTGGAACTGGCTTACGGACTCGAGGAGTGACAGCGGCTTGGCGGATGGTGGAGGGCAACCAGTAGGCATGAAAGTAAGGTGCTGATGGTGTTGTTCCTGGGGAAAATACGGTTGACAACCTGGAGCTCAGGCTTTTCCAGAAGGTTATGGAGCACTTGGACCTGGTTCGGAGGACACTGGGGAACAGAGAGAAGGTGTGTTCGGACCAGAGATTTTCTGGTGAACGAGGTCTTGAGGAATCAGGAGTTTGATCAATTAAGATGTTCTCCAGGGCAAATCTGAGAAGACACAGAGGACAAGAAAACTAACGTTTTGTTTGATTCTAGCGGTAAAGGCTGATTATCAGGCTTTGAATGAGCATGAGTGTTTGGAGTCCAAACAATGACATTGGAGTCCTTTTTTCTGCTTTAATTTGATAGTGTGTCTTCCTTCATGTACTGATATGAATTTCCCTCTTGTTTTAGAGTTT